>VYXD01001558.1:66939-88755 GCA_013397195.1 Hylia prasina | reverse complement strand
GGCTCGGGGCCGCTCCTGCAGGGGCTGAGGGATCCAGCCCGCGCTGGCGCCAGGGAAGCTGTGCTGAGGCACTTTAAGGAACTCGGTGATGCTTTGGAGCACCAGAAAGAAGCTCTGCTGTGCGCGCTGGATGAGCTGCACAGCCGCGTGTGTTTCAGAGAAATACGATCCCCACATGAAGGAGGTGGGAAAGCTGGAGTTGGAAGAGTTAAAGGAGCTGCACTCAGCTGCTCAGGAGGAGGAGTCCCTGCTGCTTTTCCTGGAGAAGCTGGACGGGCTGCAGCTGAGGCTCCAAGCTCAGACAGAAGCAACTCCCAGAGCCTGAAGCTGTGGAGATCCATCCGAGGGTGGAGAAGGCGCTGCAAAACTGAACTGGGCAGGTGCACAAATCCACACTCCAAAGCTGCCCCTGGCTCCCCAGTGCTCTGGAAAGCAAACAGCAGCACTCTGGGCTGCTTTACTGACCCAAACGTTCTGCTGCTGCTCCTCATCTCACTTGTGTCGTTGTGGCACCAGGAAATCTGCTCTGGCACCATCCCAGCTCCTCTGGTGATTCCTGCAGTGGTTTATCAGGACAGAGTGCATGAGCTGTGCCACACCTCTGCCCTGCCTCTGCAGCTGGGCAGAATTCTTCCTGAATTCGATAGATTGGAAACCCCTCGTGCACAATCCAGCATTGTTTTCAATTTCTACTTAAAAGCTGGACTGTTAAAGCTCTTGTGCTATTTCCATGTCCTTCCTTTTCTGTTCTGCGTGGATCTCCTCTGGACTGAAGTTCTGATCCACTTAAGGTGAGGAGAGCTGGGTTTTGCCTTGATCCACAACTTTGAATTTGGTCCTTAACATCCTCCTGGATTTCTTTACCAAAGATCAGGTGCATTGCTGAGCTGCTGCTGTAACTCTTGGCAAATTTACTTGATAGTAAATTACTGATTCCTTAAATTGGTGTCTGTGTCTTTGGTGCTGCCCCTGACCCTGGTAAAGCCCATGCACTCTCTATTTTCATGAAGTTACATCTCCCTTTCCTCGATTTTTACATGACATTCAAAAAGTGGAATTTATTGAGGCTGGGTTTATATTAACAAGATCAAAATTTACAAAGCAAAACAAAGTTTACAATACAAAATGAGATCAGACAAAAATAAGCAGCAGCCATGGAAGTTGCTTCCTGCCTATTTTTGGGCCACACTGCACTCAGGGAGGCCAAGCTCCTCCAGTCCTTTCACAGCCAGGATCTTGGGGTTGGTGGCCACACTTTTGGTGGTGTTCTGGGTTTTATAAATCCCAATTAATCTGTCTGCAATCTCAAACATGTTGTTCCGCAGGGAGATGATGATGAACTGGGCGTTTTTGGTTTGTTCCTGAAACAGAAGTGATTTGTGTTAGTGCCTTGCATTCCCCAAAATTCCCTCTGTCCTGGTGTGGCACACAAAGCCAAGTTTGAAAGTGCAGCTGCAGGCAGGGAACTTCCAAGTGGTTCCCCAGTCTGAGCTGGCTGCTCCTAATCTTTGCCACCCGTTTTCAAAACTGCAGTTAATAACAACTCGGAATATTCAATTTTATTCAAGTTTAATTACCTGAACTGGAGCCGTGTAAGTGGTTTGCTTTGATTAAATATGGCGTGGGCACAAGTTTTGAAGGCATGCAAAGAATTAGCCACTACTAATTAAGATATAGATCACAGACCTTGGGAAATGAGGAGCTCGGAGGCATCAGTAACAGCTAAAGTTGTGTATTCTGACAACACTGATGGTTTTGGGGGAAGTCTCTGTGTGCTCCAGGGGAGCAGTGAAAGTGCAGCATCCCAGAGCTTCCATGTGCCTGGGATTGTGTGGAGGAGGAGGGAGCATGTCAGGAGGTGAGGCCAGGAGGAACTCACATAGATGTAAAATGCCACGATGGAGACGTTTTTGAAGTCGAGGGCGGCGTCGATCTCGTCCATGAAATACAGGGGGGTGGGTTTGTAGTGGTGGAGGGCAAACACCAGGGCCAGGGAGCTCAGGGTCTTCTCCCCTCCTGACAGGTTGAAGATTTTCTTCCAGCTTTTCTTGGGAGGCCGGACACTGGAAGAGAGCAAGAGCTGTGTCTGTCAGGAGTTCTGATCTCTGCCAGAGCTCAGTACCACGGGGCTGTTCCTGCAGGCACTGCAGCACCTCTCCCCCTGCACACTGCCCTGCCCAGCCCAACTCCCCACTCAGGGGTTTCTCTGCCATCACTCCCTGGGCAGAATGGAGTGACCTGGGAATTGACCAGCGCTGGGAAATGAGTTCAGAGCCTTCCAACTGCTTTAATTCCTGATTTCTCCAGGAGAAAGAAATTAATCTGAGAGCTAAAAACTTGTGGTCCCTGTCACTATTTGCACACATTGAGCCTGTGTTGGCTCACTGACTTAGTTGAACATTTAGTTTAAAAACAGGTTGAAAAAAGGACTGTGATGATTAACAATTAATGGAATATAAAGTGTTTTGAAAACCTGAACATGATTCCCTCTGAGAAGGGATCCAGACTGTCCACAAGCTCCAGCTCAGCATCCCCTCCCAGCGTGAGCATCTGGTAGTTCTCCTTCAGCTTGTTGGTGATGACATTAAACCCTGCCATGAATTCATTCAGCCTCTGTTTCCTGAGCTCTTCAATGGCCTCTCTGAACTTGTCCCTCTCGCTGGTGATGTTGTCCAGTTCTCCCACGTGCTTCAGGTACAGCTCCTCCTGCAGGGGAAACATCCAAACCCAAGGGCATTTAGAGCAGCTGCCTCCTCAGTTTGGAGTTTAAACCACTTTTCCTACCCTCTGAACATTCCTTTTCCCCAGCTTGGCTAACAGCCCTGAAACAAACCCCCCAAACTGTCTCTCTTTTTCCATCTCTGAGGGAAAACAAAAAACCGAACACGTGTCAAAATAAAAACCATTTCATCTGTTGAATGGCTCAACTGATGTGAGGAGGGAAAAATCCGGGTATTTTATGTCTGTCTTGGCTGTGAAAACTTGACTCTATTCAATAAACATTCCCAGGGGAATCATGGATTTATTTAAGTTGAAAAAAACTTCCAAGACACGCAGGAACTTATCACCTGACAATGACAGCACGGAAGCTCCTAGAAACGACTTGCACCTCGCCTAAGGGTTGGTAACAACAGCAAGGGGCCAATTCCAGGCTTCCAAAAGGAAGGAGGAGGAAGCTTTCCTGGCATGCCCACGGCTGGGAGCTTTACCTTGTTCCTGTACTCAGCAATAGCTGCCAGGTTGGGGCGCAGCTGGTGGTGCTGTGCCTCCAGCAGCGCGATTCTCTTGCTGAGCACGTCGGGCTCCTGCAGCGCCTCCAGCTCCTCCTCGCGCAGCGCCCGCAGCTCCTCGGGGGCACAGCCCTCCACGGGGTGCAGGGACAGCCTGGAGATCTGCAAGGCAAAACACAGAACAGGGCGTGGAGAGCTCCAGCAAACACCTGGACGTGTTCCTAAAATGAGGCTTTGCTGGGTTAGGAAAGGGAAGCTTCTGATCTCCAAACACTCCGGGATTCTTCCCACAAGTCCCTTGAAAACAGGATGTGAAAAAGAGAATAAATATCCCTTTATCTTATTATGCTGTGCCTGCATATACAGCAGTAAGCTGTGATCTGAAGAGGAATTTTCTCCCAAATGCTCTGTTTTCTAAGGGGATGAGTTGATCCTGAGAGATCCACGGAGCAGCTGTGGCTGCCCCTGGAAGTGCCCAAGGCCAGGCCAGGGCTTGGAGCAACCTTGGACAGTGAAGATGTCCCTGAGGGTGGATCTGGATGAGCTTTAAGGTCCCTCCCAAGCCAAACCATTCCACAATTTCCTACCTCTTTCTGCCAGTGTTTGATCTTTCCCTGGTGGGTGGAAATGTGGCTGTCGATTTGCTCAATTTTCAGCTTGATGCTCAGAGCTTCACTCTGAAGGGCATGTTCAGCATCCCGAATAGTTTTCACCTCCTCGAGTAAATTCTTCTGCTCCTCCTGCACTGCTGGCAAAGCTTCCTAAATAGAAAAATGGTAAACACCCCCAAAAAGGGCATTCGTCAATCACCTACAAAATGTTGCTCCTTTTTGGGGTGAAAAGTCTGGTTTCCACATGATTTACTCCCGGCTATTTGATGGAAATAAAGAAATATTCTTGGATTTACAACTGATCCCTGAATTCTGGAATGACTGAGAAAATGCTGCAGTTTGTGTCTCCATTCCAGATCTGGATTAAATGGGTCTTACACTCATTTTTAGCTAATTGGAGAAAGACATCAAACTGCAGATTTGAAAGCATTTCACCCATCCTGGTTTTCCCTCTCTCACAGAAATCTAGATGGGAAACTAAAACCCCACATAATTGGAAAAAAAATTAGGTTTAAGCAACTTTTAAACCCAGCAATTTCTTTGGGAAGACCTGGTGTAAGTTTATTCCTGAACTGGGTCAGGATAAATTCCCAGGTGAGTATAACAAAATAAAACCCCAGCATTGCCACGGCCTGGTTGCTGTGCAGAGAGAATGGGATGTCAGTGGGATCTGGAGAGGACTGAACTCCTGTGCCTGATTTCCCTGGAGCCCAGAGTGGTCCCAGGACTCACCTCAGCCTGCCTGCACTCGTTCATCACCTCGGTGGCTTTGTCCTCCAGCGTTTTTAGCTCTGCTGTCAAGTCCTTCATTTCCTTCTCATTTTCTTCCATCTCCTTCTCGGTGCGCTTCAGAGCCTCCTCGCATTTCTTCAGGTTCCTGCCCAGGGACAGGGATCTTTGTGCACCTCACACGAGGCCAAGAGACAGAAAATAACCCAGGAGCACAGGTGACAACCAGGAGGAAGTGCTGCTTTAGGCACCAACTCCTGCACTCCAGAGGCATCCAAGGAAAACAAAGTTGTCTTCCTCAGCAGCCAGACCTCACTAAACGGCTTCATTTCTTCTCTCACAGGTTGGAATCTCTCTGGATTGGTGAGGTCCCATAAAAAATAGATCTCGTTTTATTTCCTGATAACATCAGTCCCTTCAGGATTGGAATGTTCCAGCACGTGCAACTGAGTACCAACTTGGACTTTACCCTGAATATTGCAGTTTAGGCAGTATCAGAGGAATAACTCAGGCCAATGCTAGAGAAATGCTGATTACATGGGACTTTTACAAGATCTGCCTTCCCTTTCCCTCCCTGAGCCCCACTTGGCACACTGTGCTGTACCTTTCTGCAGTCCTGGCTGCCACCTGGGCCTTGGTGATGGCTGAGGAACATTCATCCATCTCCTTGTCAATCTGATCAATTCTGTCCTGCTGAGCCTTCAGTTTCTGGTTGTTGGTGTCCATGATGAGCTGGTGCAGTCGTTTCACTTCCTCCTCCATCTTCCTGGCCTTCTGAGCCACGTGCTCATAATCTGGGCATGGAAAGGGGAGTTCAGGGCACTGTGCCAGCCCTGGGGCTGCCCATGGACACCAGCATTGAAGGGATGAAGTTTTGGAAGTGATTTCACGTGGAATCTCTGCTCTGTTCCTCCCCACTGAGAAGGGCACAGATTCTCTGTGCTGTGACAAATGAGGAGTTTAACTGAGACAAACCTCAAAATCCACCCACTTCTTTCTGCCACTGCTCTACCAAAGCTCTCCTGCCATAAAAAACTCTCAGCATGGATGAGTTAATATACACAAAGTATTTAAATACACGAGGTGGTGCATTAGAAGTTACTCCAAGTTCATTCTTTGCATTTAATTAACGGGAAGATGCTCAGGAGTTAAATTTTAAGGACTGGCCACCAGCATTTCCCAGGAGCTGGTGTAACTGTGTGGTTCCTGCTGAACAGCATCACTGCACAGAAGGGATGTGTTCCCACAAAGAATACAGGGATTCATTTTAAACTCATGGCAGAGCCTGGTAAAACCTTCACTTGCCTTTTATATCATTACCTCCTCATTAACAATTCTAATTAAACTAAGTTTCCCTATGAATGTGTGATACAACCACAAAAATCTAAGCAAAGAAACGAAATACTGAAATTCATGTTTATTTTAGCTTGACTGAAACATGAACTTGAGCAATTACAAAGAAAAGGGGTTTTACTCTCTGATCTCCAGAAGCACCTCAGAAAAACGAGGTCCCAAACCAAGACAGCACAAAGCCAAACCCATTCCCTCATCTATTGCTAAAAGAGATTACTACAACTTTTATCTTTAATCCCTTCTCCACAAAATGTACCTTTTTTATAACCATCAAGGACTTTTTCCATCTCCTTCTGCTTGGTTTTGTCTGGAGCAGCAGCAGCGACGTTGGCTTCGAGTTCTTTGATTTGGTTTTTGAGATCAGTTTCTTGTTCACAAAAACCCTGCAGAGAACACAAAACTGGGCTGGAGCCCTGTCCCTGAAGAATCCTTGACACCAGCCAGGCCTGAGTGGGGCTGAGGGTGGGAGGTGTCAGGAATTCTCACCTGGATGCTGGCTGTGTATTTCTCTGAGGTGTTCCTCATTTCCCGAATGTCCTGCTGCAGTTTCCTTATGGCTTCCTCAAGCTGGGATTTCTCCTCCCCACACTGCATGGCTCTTTTGGAATCCCTCTGCAGCTGGGATTCCATTTTGCTGATCTGCACAGAATGAGAGGATTATTTACTGGTGTCACCACGACAAAACCAAGCCAGGGCTCATCCCTGTGCTCCTAAACACAGGAGAAAGTGGAGTAAAAACGTCAGCTGGGAACATCAGCTCTGCCAGTGAGGAACAAGAGGAGCAGCTCCAGATTAAAACCTAAATGGAATTCAGAAGGAAAAGCAAACTGTATCCTGCTCTGCCAAAAGGGCGTCCAAGCTATCAAAGGGAGCACTGTGAATTCAGTAATGGGCTGGGCTGTGAACAAACAGAGAATTCCAGAATCCCTGAGGCTGGAAAAGCCCTGCAGGACCAGAGAGGCCTGTGCCTGGTCACCACCTTGTCCCCAGCCCAGAGCACTGAGTGCCACCTCCAGGGATGGGGACTGCAAACCTCCCTGGGCAGCCCCTGCCAATGCACTTCAAAGCACTGTAAGCTCTGCTAACACTGGGAATTTTGGCTCTGTAACCCTTTGTAATTATCTTCCATCCCAGCCTGCTCCTGCTGACGCTGCTTTGAATGGCACGCGTGTGTCAGAACTGCCCAAGGGAAGGAATTCTGCTGGAATTCCATTGCCATGATGTACTCACCTCTTCTTCTGAGATATCCATCACAACGGAGGAACCCATTCTGCCCTTCATGACTTTTCCTCCCCCACCAGTCATGGTTCCTACAGAAAAAGGGATTAAAAGAGGTCAGGGAACTCCTCGGGCTTTGCTATCACCCACAAGGTGCTTCCAACAGAGCTCCAGTACCTGACACCTCGATGATTTGTCCTTGCAGCGTTACCACCCTCCACCTTTTCTCCTTTTGGAATGCTATTCTGGTGGCTTCTTCCAGGTTTTTGGCCACCAGAGTGTCCCTGAGGGCGAAGTAGAAGGCCAAGCGAACCTTCGGGTCCTCCACCTTCACCAGGTCAAAGAGCCGCGGGATGTTCTCAGGGGTTGGGATTTTCTGCATCTTCTTTTCCCACACAGACATCTGCACCCACAAAGGAAATCAAG
This sequence comes from Hylia prasina, assembly GCA_013397195.1. Classification (NCBI taxonomy): domain Eukaryota; kingdom Metazoa; phylum Chordata; class Aves; order Passeriformes; family Sylviidae; genus Hylia; species Hylia prasina. The sequence continues at coordinate 81,188 of VYXD01001558.1, read as the reverse complement.
GGATAAATGCTGAGGTCATCCCGTCATTCTGTGGGATGTTAAGGCTTTAAAACCAATGTAATTCGACTGCAATTATCAGTAGAATGATTTGTTTTCCCAAGGGTGGGACTCACCTTGTCCAGGGCTATGAAGGTGGCAACCCCAATGCCTCCAGCCTTCAGGAAGCTCACACAGGCCTGGGCAGTGTCAATGGTGTCCACGAGAATGTGATCCAAGGCTGCACACGAGGAGGAAATGGCCACGTCGTACTTGTCATCGATGGCTCCCAGGTCTCCCTGAGCATTGAGGGACCAGGGGCAAACACTGATCACTTGGCACCTGAGCTGCTCTTTCAGTTCTGTCCCAGTAAATCCATGAATGCACTTTTTAAAATCTGAATAAACTGATTTTTCTGAAGCAGAGATAATTCTCCTGGGACAAAAAAAACTGCAGAACACAAACCCAGCACTTTTACAATTACACTGATGTGCAACAGGAATGAAAAACTGAGCTCTGAATTTTCAGAACTTTAAACCAACGTTGCTTGGAAAGAACTGAAAAATGATTTTACAACAAGTCCACAGGATTTACAGCTCTGCTCTCCAAATTCCTGATGCCAGGGAAGTGAGGCATCCCTCTCCAAATTCCTAATGCCAGGGAAGCGAGGCATCCCACCACTTTGTCACAGCAACATCGCTCAGCTCCTCTAAAGTTCAACACTAAAATTTTAACAGCCTTCTAAAACTTACCAGCCTTCCATAGATCCCAGGAATATTCCCACATTTCTTCTGCTGGAGCAGAGCCTCGAGCACTTTTCCTCGGCTGCGACTTTGTGCTAAAGAACTTTTGGCTTCTTCTACTTTTTGGCGCAGGTTTCGCACGAGATCCTTGGCCCCAGATTCTTCCCTCCCCAGCTTCTCCAGGGCATTCTCTTTCTGGGGGTTCAAAGACATTGGCTCAGCCTCTCAAAATCGACTGGATTCAGGGAGTCTTCAATGCATGGCTTTGTTCTTTGGGGAATGATTGAGGAGCAAGAAATGAAATTTGAAGAATGCTTTGGGTTGGAGGGATATTAAAGCTCCTCCAGTGCCACCCCTGCCATGGGCAGGGACAGCTCCCACTGTCCCAGGGTGCTCCAAATCCTGTCCAACCTGGCCTTGGGCACTCCCAGGGATCCAGGGGCAGCCACAGCCTCTCTGGGAAACCAAATCTATTCCCTTGCAGGGATATGGAGGATTTAAGTCGACATTGGCTTAACAAAGCAAGTTTGAAGTCCGGCATTTGCTCCACGAGCAGAGTGAGTATTAGAAAACAGCTTTTCAGTGTTGTTTTAGAGGAGATGTGTCACAGTTTATTTTCACCACAATTAATGCCAAAGAGAAGAGTGAGCCTTTGGTTTGTGACTCAAAACAAAGAGGGAAAGTCAAGTCTCACCTCCCTGAGCTGCTGCTCAGCCTGGGGCAGTTTCCCAGAGATGTCTCTGATGGCAGCTTTCCTTTCCTTCAGGGTGTTGGAGGTGCTCCCCAGGGCCTCCTGAGCCTGGCTGAGCTGAGCCACAGCAGAGTTGTACTTGCTCAGGTACAGCTCCAGCTCTGACTGAGCTATCTCCATCCTGGAGCAGGCCTCGGTCACCTCCTTGCTGAACTCCATCAGCTCCTTCTCCTTGCCCTGCAGAAACAGCCAGGGACAGCTCAGAACCCCATCAGCTCCTTCTCCTTGCCCTGCAGAAACAGCCAGGGACAGCTCAGAACCCCATCAGCTTCTCCTTGCCCTGCAGAAACAGCCAGGGACAGCTCAGAACCCCATCAGCTTCTCCTTGCCCTGCAGAAACACCCAGGGACAGCTCAGCCCCTCAGCTGGGCAAAGGGGACAGGAAATGGGATGTGCTTCTCCAGCCCTGGCAGCAGGAAACACTTCTGTTCTGTGGGAGAAGCAGCATTTCTTCATTAATTAACATTAATGGCTTAACAAGGCTTTTCTTTGATCACAGAGCATTTCCATACAAGCTTTGTGAGCCCTACACACTGAGCTAAATTACAGCTCAAACCCATGGAGAATCCACGTTTTCAAGGACAGAAAATCACCCTGCAAATTTACAGGCTAAATTTCCAGCCTCCACGTAGTGAATAACCAAATGTTAAAGTAGTTGTCCATTAATGCACAGACACTGTGGGAAAGGCTGAACAGATCATTCCACAATATCTGGAATTTATTTAAGCAACACCATTGGCTTAAATGTTTTGGTGGCAAAAAATCAGAGTGTATTATTTATATCAAATCTACGAAATCTCGAGCACTCAAAAAGCAGCCAAGGGTTTAGGTGGAATGATTAATTTCAGTTTCATTTCCCACCAGGGCTCCTCTGAACTACCCCCAGGAACAGCGGAATTGTCAATAAATGGCATTTTACAAGTGCCTGCTGCTGGTTTCCTTGAGAAGAGTGAAGTAGGTGGGTAATTCCTGCCTGTCCAAACCTCTTTTTCCTTCTGGATTCCCTTGGTCTCCTCCTGCAGGCTGGCCAGGACCTGCCTGAGCTTGGCCTCCTCCTTGTCCTTGGCCTTGGCCAGCAGGTCCCTCTTGGCCGTGCTGTCCTCGATGGCTTTGGTGCTCACGGAGGGGACGTCCCTCAGCTCCTCCACCTGCACCAGGAAAGGGCTGTGAGGCTCCTCTCCCACTGGGACAGGAATTCCTGAATCCCTCCTCCACCCAAAGGGTCCCCACAGCTCTCAGGGACAGAGGGCACGACCCAGATCAGTGAATTAACTCCAGTTCATGGAGTCGTCACTGCAAACCAAACCTCTGACTTCAAATATCTGATTAAAACAAGTTAAACCCCATTTTGCCACTTGCTTTGTGCCCTTCCCATTTTCTCCCACAATTAACTGCACTTTTCCAAGCCAAGCCAGCTCATCCATCCCCTTGCCTTTTCCTTGTCCTTTTGTAGCTGCTTCTCCAGTTTTTTAGCTTTGCTCTTGGCATATTTGAGATTCTCCCTCACTTTCACATCCTGCAAATCCAACTGAGTGAATTTTTCTTTGCTTTCCTCTATGAACTTTGTAATTTTATTGTATTTCCTGAGGGAAAAAAAGAAAAAAAAAGAATTTCGTACAGTAGAAAAATAAAGCTTATTAAGTTTGGTTTAATAAGTTGACATGAAGAATTTAAATTAATATTACTCAGGTTTTGTGATAAAAAACATCCAATATTCACTATATTCCCAGTATTTTCCCTGGGAAAATGATGTTCCATCAGAAAAAGATCAACTACCCAAGCAATATTAAACATATTTTCAGAAATTTTCTTTTTTTTTCTTGACAGAATTGCTAATTCCTATCTCTGAGGATGAGCAGGTCAATATTGCAGCTGGATTGGGGATCAGCACCAGGCAAAGCAATTTTAAGAAACACAATTTATGCATAAATGATTCATGAGGAAACCAGGGCAAAATTCCCAGTCCCACGTCCCTGAGCATTAGGGTTGTAAATCTAAAAAACACTTACTAAATTCCTTTGGTACAGTCATTATAAAGAAATATTTAAAATCCATTAAAAAGATCAGACATTTTCTTATTGTAATTGTGACTCTTACCCAGAACCAAATCAAACCAACGTGAATTTTATTTTTGTGCATTTAATTTCTTTTTTTGCATTAATTTAAATGCTTCTTTGTGTATTTAGATGTAACAAAAGTGACTCTGCTCATCAGATAATTTAATTTTTAGGTGGGAAACATGTAAAACATGGTACTACCCATCCCTGAAGTACTCACTTCTCAAGTCCTTTCAAAGCTTTATTCTTGATTTTTGTTTCCTCTGCAAGTTTACTGCTTTTCTCATTAATACTTTTAGTTTCTTCATTAATTTTCTCTTTCTGTGTTTCCAGGTCATTTATTCGTTTGTTTAGGTCATGGCTGGAAAAAGAAAACAATAAATCCTCACTTTTCTCCACCTTCACAATCAATTTCTAGTTCTAATTCTCAGTGTAACAACAGGATTATGTAAAGCATCAAAAAATGACAATAATCTGGAGTGAGAAATGGAAAATATTTCTAATTAGAGATACTGAAGTAAAGTTTAACAGCAGCCCCACCACATTAAAGCCAACCCAAAGCTTGAGAATTACTTACATATAATATTGAAACATCTGATTCTTTTCCTTAAATATCTGGTTTTCCAAGCAAAGGAACTCAATGGCTTTATTCTTGTCCTCTTCCAAGGCATCCTTTTCTTTCTCCACTAATTTAACTCGATTTAACTGGAGGAAACAGAAGGGCAGAGCTGAGGCAGGGCCAGCACTACAGGAGAAAATTCCAAACCCTTTGCAGGACATGACTCCTCTGGAAAAACGGTATCAGGGACTAACTCTGCAAGGAACTGGAGGTGCTTTCCTTTCTCTCACCCTTGTGACTGGCCCTTTTGAATTGAATTCCTACACCAGCTGGTTCACCTTTAGAATTTTAGGATTTCCCAGGGCCGCAGGGAGGAGGAGGAATACTCTGATTTTATGCAGAGCTTTTTCAGCTCTTTGAGCCGGCTCAAAGGCTCCAAGTGGTGTGTCTGGAATCCCCCCGGGGCTGTGTGAGCCGCAGCAGCCTCACCGTGCTCCCGCGGCGCTCGTTGAGCAGCTCCACCCTGCGGCACAGGCTGTGGATGGGCTCCTTGAGCCGAGCCGAGCCGATCAGATCCTCCAGGTACTCCAGCATCCCCTCGTCGTGCTCTGTCTGCCCCTTGGGCTTCATCATGGCAATCTGCTCCACCTCCCCCTTGGGAAATAAAAGTTGGGTGGTTCTTTGCTTAACTTGGGGGTTTTTTTCTAGCATGGGGGAAGCATTCGGAAAAAAGGTCTATGGAATTAGAATGTGTTAAAGAATAAGGCAGCAATCAAAATGATTTCAACTGGACTAGCACGGAATCATTAAGGTTGGAAAAGATCTCCAAGATCAAGTCCAACCTTCCTATTTATTTGGGAGAACAAAGATCAGAATGAGAAATTTCCTGTCCAAGGTGAGGTGGAGCCACCCTTCAGGTCTGAGCGTTCCTTCATTCCCTAAAGATTCCAAATGTGTTTCCCCAGCCTAAGAATAAAGCAGGCCCTTGGCAAGAGAGTTTAATCAGGATTGAAGTCCTTGAAAAGTCTCTTTAGAAACAGAAAGTCTATAAAATCCTGGCTGATGGATGAACTGGAATTGTAATTCATTTAACTGAGGCTTCCTTGGTGGAGAAAGAAAAGGATTCTTTAGGTATGAGGGTTCCTTTGTGTAATTTTCTGTATGTACCACATTAATTTTAAGTGATTTAGGTGGTATTAAAAATAATTTGAAGTTTCAAAAGTAAGATTTAGAAAGGATTAAACAGAGCCAGTGACAAGGACAGTTTGTGTTACTGCTGCACGCCTGACAAGACAAAAAAAAACCCAACTCTTATTTTTATTTTCTGCACATCTCAAAAAGCAAAACCGGTTTGTAACTGCTGCTGGATTATATAAAACCCAATTATCATTTGCTCCCTTGCCACAAAAGTGTGGGTTCTCTCCCCAGAACTGCCTGTCAGCTCCTGGGGGAGGAAACTGCAACCTCCTCAGTTCTCTGGGCTTGTCAGAAGGATTTCTCCTCCTTGCATTAAAGCATTTCCTCTGTTTACATCCACCAGAAAACAAGGACAGGAAAGATTTAACTCAATGCTGATCAGGACTGAGAGGTTTCTACACTGGGTTTGCAGCCCTCACGTTCTGTGGTGTAAATCACAAACTGGGAAAAATGGCAATTATGGACAAGCAAGGAACTGAGCCAGTTTTTATTATTTGGCTAAATATAATTAACCACCTCTAAGAAAGATGACGATGCAGTTGTGGGGTTTCTCTCTAGCTTAGTAATGTGAATTCTTGAATTATTTTCTTATCGAGAATAAAAATATATTTCTAAATTATTAATGAGTATTAAGCATTATTTAATGTTTATACTATTAAGTTAATATATAAAGACATCTGTCTAGTTCAGCCCAGATTTAAGAAATAAAAGGTTCCCAGGAATTTTTTTTTCCTAGAAAAGAAATTAAAGGTGTCCTTTAATTGAGAAAGAGTGAAAAGGTTGTACCTGTTCTTTTTGACAACTGACAGAGCAAACAGATTTTACAACTGCTAGAACTCAATTTCAGTGTTTCCTAATTAATGAGTAGTGATCCATTATTTGAATTATGAATTTCAAAGCCCCAGCCCTCTTTGCTCTTTATGAATTTTGAACAGCCTGACATTGTGAAAGTGAAACCAAGGCGGGGCAGGCATACATTTGTTGAGCACTGAGGGGAAGGAGCTCGGGCACCCCCAGCTTTGCCAGGGGGGTGCAGAACCCCTGGAATTCTGGAATCCCTTCCCTCAGCTGCCTTCCTGTGGCTTCAGGGATTCAGGACAGGGAGCAATGTGTAAATAAAGAAGGAAATGGAGGCTCTGCTCAGACAATCAAAATGGATGTCAACACCCAGCCATGGGTGACGCCAACAAGGAACCAAACGTCCACACGAGGGAAGAAATTCCTGCTCAAACCAGCCTTGGATCTGTCCTGGAGAAGCTCCAGGGTGACTGAACTGTGACCTCNGGTGGGCAGGCCCTGGCACAGGTGCCCAGAGCAGCTGTGGCCGCCCCTGGGTCCCTGCAGTGCCCAAGGCCAGGCTGGATGGGCGATTGGGAATTGGGAATTGCAGGCTGGCAGGGTGGGCAGGGCTGGCACAGGTGCCCAGAGCAGCTGTGGCCGCCCCTGGGTCCCTGCAGTGCCCAAGGCCAGGCTGGATGGGGTTTGGAGCAGCCTGGGAGAGTGCAGGGTGTCCCTTCCCACCCAGACCATCCTGTGACTCCACATTTCCACACCCACCAAACCCTTTGGGAAGGTTCTACACTCAGCTCCAAATGGAATTACAAACCCAATTCCGGCTTCTGCAGGATCCATCCACGTGGATGCAGAAACAGCACGAGCTGCAAGTGGCCAGCTCAGCTCTGGGCCATGCACACACATCCCAGCACCAGCTCCCACACAACTCCTCAGGGAGCAAATTCCACACCACCACCTCCAAAGCTGAGCCCCGGGGCAAACCAGGACAAACCTGGTTGGAGACCAGGCTGTAAAATAAGGGAAGAGCCCTTCTCAGCTGGAAGTGGCTCCTTTGGTGAAAAGCATGAGGAATAAATGCCTCCAGTTTGGAACCTGTGTTTCTTTGCACAGCTGTGATAAGTTTAAGATACTTCCTCAATTTAATTTTCTGTTGTACCTATGAAAAGAGGAAAAGCTTAGAAGAAGTTTCAGGACTGGCAACTTCCAGCAGCACGTTCCAGCATTGGTTTAAAATTCTGAATTTGCCCACAACCACTGTTTTCTCTGAAAGCAGGAAAACAGCTGATCCTCTCAGCACAGCTCTAACCTGAGTTTATCCAATGTTTTCTGGCACAGATGGATTGGAATTTTAAACAAGGTTGTCTAACTGCCTGATAAAGGGAAAGTTTGACCTACTCATGAGGGTTTTCCTGCAACTGTGGTCTAGAAACAAGATCCCACAGAGGCAGCTCCCATTTGCTGCCCTGTGTTCCAGAACCTTCTTCTTTCCCTTTGGGCCTGGGGCTTGTTTCCCTCAGCAGGGCCAGGCTCCAGCCTCAGTGGTGTCACTGGGACTCTGGGGCACTTTGGGGATCCAGCCACCACATTCCACCCTAAAATTCTGCTGTGGAAGAGACAGGGATGGCAAAAAGAGACTGGCACTGAAAAGTTACTGACAGCAGCCTGAGAACTCTTCACGAGGAACAAACACCAATTTTTTGGGTTGGAAGGGGCCTTAAGGGACACTTCACTATCCCAGGGTGTTCTTGGGCACTTCCAGGGGTCCAAGGGCAGCCACAGCTTCTCTGGGAATTGCAGCCCAGAATTCACAGCCCTCACAGCCAAGAACTCCTTCCCAATATCCCTTGGGCAGGAATTGTTTCTGGAGAAGCTGTTTTTGTTAATTATAGTTTCCTCTTTTCATCCCTGAGCATTTGGGATAAAGCTTTGGGAAGGCAGCACCTTGAACAGCCTGAGTTGTGTCAAACTGTCACTGCAGCATTCCCAGAGCTTTGGCAACGTCCCACAGAATCATTCTGGCCCCAAGGAGATACAAACAGTTTCCCAGGATTTTGGAGTCTCATTTTGTGCTGTCTTAAGCTCAGCTTGAAGAAGCTGAGAACACCTTGGGACAGCTCAGAACTCAGCACTGGGAATGCTCCGTGCTCTGGGCAGGAGCCCAGGGAAGTTTGGGTGGGTTTTGAGGGGAATTTTGTGGTGCAGTTGTGCTGGTTTGGGTTTTGGGGTTTTCTCTCCACCACTAATCAGAGGTGGAGCGATGTGACATCTGACTGAAATGAAAATCACAGTTGTGCTTTTAGAGAAAGTATTTCCTGGAAAATGCAACACTGTGGATCAGGAAAACCCTCCCTGGTGGGGGACAGGTCAAAATATATAAATTTGTTTCCAAATCCTATTAAACCACCAGAAAATTTAATGTATGACAACTGTGACTATGATACTTGGTATTTTTAGGACAATTTTTTTTAAATTCAGAATAATATTTTATCAATTTTACTGTAGCAGCAGTGTATTTTATAATAGAGAAGATTTTAAGGGTTTTTAAACCTCCATAAAAGGAAGTTTTCTTATTGAGACCAAAATCTTTGAGTCTCAGCAAACTTTGCTGTAATCCAACCACAACACCTGTTCCAGCACAATTCCAATTATCCTGTAACTTAATATTTAAAATTAATAACACCTTAATATTGGAACTTCTCAATATGTACAATTTGCTTTCTAAATCAAGTGATTACATAAATCAGTTTGCAATTTTATGCTATTATAGAAATGAAATAGAATTAATATCTGAATGCAGTTATTAAGTCAATTTAATTTATCAAGCATCACAAGATTAAGGGATATTTGTGATGAAATAGTACTATAAATGCATGGGTAATTAAAATTTCATGTCAGCAGTGCTTGCAGTTGTAAAAACCACCTTAATTCACACTTTTGTGAAGGATCAGAGCAGCCAGAGCTAAAATGTGCTGTTTGGTTGTCCAAATGTAAAACCCCCATCTTAATTCAAATTCCACCCCAATTTCAAGCACTTTCTTTTTACCATGGAATTCAAGACAAAAGTGACCCAGCACAGGGCAAACTGCTCTTAATAAAAGTCAAGTTATATTTTTACTCTGTTTTCAAGAGCACAGCAATGTTGCAATTCTCTCAACCACTAAACAAATGGAAAGGAAGAGATTTTGCAAGAGCTTCTCTGGGAGCTGAAACTCCTGAGCATCAAGCAGAGCAAAGGCAGAGTGACACAGGGACACTGGATCTGCTTGAGGGAAAATCACATTAAAACATCTGGAATGTTTATTCTAAAGCTGTTTTCCTAGAGGTTGAAAGGAGAGAATGCAAGCCTGGCTCCTGCTTTTCCTTTGGCTCTTTACCTCACTCCTGCACACAGAGCAGAACCAGCACTACCACAAAGTCACTGCTCCTGAGCTCAGCCCCAATTCCACCTGCCTGACACAGCCTGAAACTGCAGCAAAAGCCAAGGGGGAGGAAGATTGAACAGGAAAAGTAGCCTGGATGTTGTGGAATTTTATTTTCTCATTATGTTTTTATTTCCTGGCTGGTTTGTGCCATCATTTTCTTGATAACAAGGCACCAAAAGTGCATTTTTCTCTTCAAAAAGCCTTTAGGCAGCAAAATGAGACAAGTGTCTCCCTTTTCCTGACTGCAGCTTTCACTGATTTCACCCTCCCTCCCAGATCTCAATTCTTTCATTTTTCTTTCATGTGCTCACACTTGGCTTTGGGGTTTTTTCCCCACTTTACCACCAAGGGAGCTCTCATTTTTAAGCAGGAGTACAGTAAAGGATGGCAAAAATAAGCCCTAAATTTCTGTACCTTCAATTTATTTCTTCATTTTATCCCATCTCACAAAGCTTTGCCCATGAACTCCAATTCTGCATCCATGGATGCTGGAATATGGATGGAGAGAGCAAATATTCCCATAACCTCATTATTCTCCTGCTGTAACACAGCTTTTGGAATTTTTTTTTCCTGCAATTCCATGTTATTGTTGCTATTAATTAATGCTTGCAATCCTATCTCATTTTAACCCTTCAATTTTACCACATGGTGAAGATGGTGGTGCTTTTTTTCTCCTCTAACTCTTCCCTTCAGGAAAACTCAGTGGGAAATAAAAGCAAATAAATATATATACACACAAAACATATAAAAATCTACAATGTCAGCACTGGCCAGAGATGAGGAAAATCTCAGACTGAGCCTTTATACAACATTCAGTTGTTTGCACAAAACTACAATTCTGCATTCTGGAAATAAGTTTACAAGTTTTAAGGACAATCCTGTGTTTAATACAAGTGCACAAAGTAAGTGCAAATCCAGAGTCACTTTGGAATTTAAGTCAGGAACTGGCAAACCCAACCTGCAATGTTCTAAAGAAATGATTCAATTCTCACTCATTTTGTCCTCCCATTTTTCCATGTTTTTCTGCAGAATTTCCTACAGGAACAAGCCTCTCTTCACCCTCAATGCTGGCAGCACAGATTTTTTTATAATTCCATTTATAATCCCATTTATAGCCTCAGCTCCAATGTCCCATCAGGAGCACAGATCTCAGCAATTGGGAATTTCTGGTTTATCTCCAAGGAAAAGCAAATCTCTTCCTCGTTTCCTCCCCTCTCCCCTGGAAGTGATTCCCATGTTGTTTCCACACAGGAGCAGGTGAAAAACCTGACAGAATTTCCTTCCTGGCAACCTCACCATGCCACAGGATAAAACTGAGCTCCAATCACTTACAAAATACACCAAATAAAATCCCTGCACTTGTTTAGACCTAAGATTACAGGAGAATATTTTCATTAGGTCAATCCAACACATTCAAGTGAAATACCACTGTAATCAGGACAAAACTGACTTTTAACAGTTCTATTTTGTTTGTAGAATCCTGAAATTCATCAAAATCAATTCAGAACTTTGCTGCCATGGCTGCAGAACGAATTCTGCAATATTTACGTGCCTGGGGCTCACCTGGGCAGCTCCACTTGGCTTTTCCCCCCTTTTTGGTGATCCAGATTCCCTCCCTGCACTTCCAAACCTGACACTCCTCCATTTCTTTCATCATTCCTTAGAGGAAAGCAGGCAGGAGGAGGGGGCTGAGATTTTTTAACCTGTCAGAGGAGTCACTGCAGAGAACACCACAAATACTTACTGACTGTGTCAGCCTGGGCAGAGCAGGGCTCCAAGGCTTTCAGTGAAAGCTGCATTATTTTATTTGTTGTTCTTTACACCTCTCCAAGTTCCTGGAAGGTTGTGGAAGACAGAAATGCAGCAGCAAATTGCCAGACTTTTCCCCAGACTCTCTTTTTTAAGTGACACTTAAAAAAAAAAAGTGACACTTTTTCCTGTTGCAGTTTCAGGCTGTGGCAAGCTCATTCAAAATGCAACGTGTTTGTGAGAGTTTTAAATAATAATTGTTCTAATAATTGTCTATCCCTGAAGTACTAAAAGCACAGGGCAATTTATTAACAACATGCTCTGTGGAGTGGTGGAGTTAAGGAGCCCAGAAGTGACAAACTCCTCCTGTTCTGTGCTGGCAAAATCCCACTGGAAGCGGAAGAATTTTGAAACCAGATTTATTTCAATCTGCCAGTTCAGGCACAGAATTTGTCATTTTTCTAGAACGACTCAATTAACCTCAATTACATTTTCTGTTTTCCCACAGGTTGGGGTTTTTTTTGGTGATGTTATTCACACAAGTCAGCAGCAGTTTGATTTGACTATTCTCAGTTTGGCATCAGCAGAAATAGCTCAATCAAAACTCAGCTTTCAAATTTTACCCTAAAAAAGCACCAAAATCAGCAGAAAACCACTGCAAAATAGGGGGGGGGAAGCAAGCAAAAAACCTGAAGCAGTCCTCTAAAAAGCAACTATTTTCCATTGAGTAATGGCAATTGTGTGAGCAAGATAAAAATCAAAGCTCTAAAGGTGTTGTTACTACATGTAGGACAAGTTCTCCTACAACATTTTCTTTAGTAATGACAGCAAATGTTCTGTCACACCCCCAAACCAGCAACTGATAATCCTTAATTAATATTTTTCCCCAGAAATCTAGGGTACAAATGAAATGTTTTGATTACACCCTATGGATAGAGACAAAAAAAAATAATCAGAGATTTGTAACTTATTTTAAATGAGAAATACTTGGTTAAATTTAGTTTATTTAAACTCTTAGTTGTGCTGTTAAAAAAAATGAGTAAAAGCCAAATAAAGCTGCTACTTATCCCTTCAATTTTAAATAATTTGGAAAACATTAAGGAGGGAAAATGCAATCCTTGTGATAACAATGCACAGCCTTAGATGGTTTTATTTTCTTCTAAGTGCAAATTTCAGGATTTGGGGGGGTTGAAGTTCTGCTGGCATTCTGTTGAGAGTATTGCTGCATTTCCCAAGTGGAAATACTGAATTTTGGACAGTCAGATCAGTGGATTTCACTTTAAAAAGGCAAAGAGAAAGGCCCTGCCCTCAGTCAGAAAGACTAAAAAAAACCAGGCAGGAAATCTCACTGCAGTTTCTGAGACAAAGCCTGGTGGGATGAAATAGAAAAGTTATGCTGGGGAAACTCTGGCTGATGGTTAATATTTGCTCTCCTTCCCCTCATTTCCCTTTGTAGGGTGGAAAGGCTGAAATTCCAGCTGTTAGGAAAAAAGGGATGCTCCCCTCACAGAAACAATTTGTGGGAGAAGAAAACAAATCCCATTTGGGGGGAAAAAATATAAATTAAGATATTAATATTCTTTTCCAAATATTCCCCTGCTCCCAATGTTCTCTCACTCTGAGCTTTGGGTATCTCTGCCCCAGCATTCCCACCCTGCTTCATCTTTCACTTTACATTCTCCTCTCCTGGAAATTTTGGCAAAATGACATTTCAGAACTGTATTTTTTTCAAAAATAGCATGTGTCTACTTCAAGTGGTTTTTTTGGAGGTGTTTCTCTCTGCATCTTGAGGCAGAAAATACAGGAATAAAGAGCTGGAGGAAATAATTAATTGGCATGGAGACTTGCAAGCAGAGATATCCTCTTTTTGTGGGTGTAGCTGTAAAAAAGGACTGCACAGAAAGCCTGGAGGAAGTGAAGCAAGCACAGCCACCCAGCTACAAGTTTTTTAAATATTTTGGTTTTTTAGAGGGGAACTGGAAGCTCCTCTGACAGAACCAGGCCTAAAATAAACTCTATTAAAACATTTCAGACCTTGGGAAGCTCCCACTTAGGCCACAGTAGATTTGGGACTTATTAGTAATTACAGGTAATGGCAGAAATAGTTATTTAATGGAGTTAATATTTAAATAATTGTAGCTTCATTTACATTTTAATTGGTTGGCACATAGCAAAATTCTTATTATTTCAAAACTAGTAAAAAAATAATGTTGTTCCCTTCAGCCTGACTTTAAAACAGCAAACAGATGCAAGCAAGCCTCAGATTCTGAAGGTCAGAAAGGAATCTAAATGATATTACACTGACAAATTGTGATTGTTTTTGACACTGTAACCTGGGATTGGTTATAAATGTGCTATTTCTGGAGCTGGCAAACAACAAACACGATTCAGGGGATTTTCCTCGCACTTCTTTTATGCACACTTCATTTTTCCACACTCATTTCTCAGCAAACCCACGTTCCTAGGAGAGCTGCAGACAAGAGTAATTGAACAATTAAACAAATTGCACTGAAGCTTGATGGAGCTGAGCTGAAAGCAGCCCCAGCTGCTGAGGCTCTGCCACGCTGAAGCAGCGCAAGAATATTGGGGTTGAAGGTTTCTTGTACACACCAATATTTACGTGCTGCTAGGGCGGGACGAGCACAGGTCCTGCAGGGAGGAGCAGAGTCCCTCCTGGGAAAGGGACAGGAGCACAAATTCCCTCCTGGGAAAGGGACAGGGGCACAAGTCCCTCCTGGGAAAGGGACAGGAGCACAAATCCTGCAGGGAGGAGCAGAGTCCCTCCTGGGAAAGGGACAGGAGCACAAATTCCCTCCTGGGAAAGGGACAGGAGCACAAGTCCCTCCTGGAAAAAGGGGGCAGGAGCGCAAGTCCCTCCTGGAAAAAGGGGACAGGAGCACAAGTCCCTCCTGGAAAAAAGGGACAGGAGCACAAGTCCCTCCTGGAAAAAGGGGACAGGAGCACAATTCCCTCCTGAGGAGCACAATTCCCTCGTGGAAG
>VYXD01001558.1:32752-59355 GCA_013397195.1 Hylia prasina | reverse complement strand
CGCCGGGGCGCCGCCGGGGGCGGGCCCCGGCCGCCGCTCTGCGCGCTCCCTCCGCTGCCCGCGCAGGTAAAGGCGCGCTGGGGAGGCGGCGGCCGCCGTCCCCCTCCCCTCGGCTGAGTCACCGCCGCGGTGGGCGACAGGGTCGGGAGCCGTGACCCCCGGCTGGGCGTGGGACGGACGGATGGATGGAGGGGAGGGAGAGCTCCGGGGGACAGCTGAGGGCAGGGCGGGGAACCCCGGCTGCTGGCGGCCCTCAGGACGTGTTGGACAATCTGCTCCTTGGAAAACTGGAAACGGAGGGAAAAGCGGGTGCTGGTGCGGCCGGAGAGCGGGCGGTGGTGGCCGAGGCCGCGCCGAGGGTTTAGCGTCTCCTTTTCTGTGCCTCTCATTCCGCCGTTTGCTTTACCTTCTCCGCATTCTCCCCATCCAGCTGTGGCATTCCTTCCCGGTGCCCCCGTCCTACCGCTGTTTTCCTTTCCTGCTCTGCCCCCATCCCTTCCCGTTGCCTTCCTTATCCCGGCGCTCCCCCGTCCTTCCCTCAGGCATTCGTTCCCTGCTGCCCCCATCCCGCTCCTGCTCCATCTCCTCCTCCGTCCCCGATCCTCATCTCCTGGCCCGCAGCTCCGGATGGGAAAGGGAGGAGGCGTGAGGCGCTTTGGCTTCTCCGAGTCGGGATAATTCCTGCTTTTAATTCCTGGTGATTGCCACATCTCTCCTAAAACTCCAGCGGAGCAGCTGCTGGATCCCTTGGGATGTAGGGAATACGTGGGTTGGTAGTGATGGATGTACCTGTGATGGCCCAGGGTGGGAGTTGAGCCTTTTCGTGGCACTACAGAGCGATTAAAAGGCATTAAAAATTATAATAAAGTTCTTTGAAAGGAGAATATCAGGTTTTCCCTTCCTGGCTGTGTGTCAGCACAAGGGATGTCCAGTGCTCCAACCTCTGATGTTTCAGTCTTGATCTTAATGGTCTTTTCCAACCTTACTTATTGAGGAATTCACTGTCCACAGCATCTTTTTTTTCTTCAAGTTGTCCATATTCAGTTGGATAATGTGAAAACAGAATTCTCTTTAAACTCAGGTATTTCTTGGTGCTTCTTTTTCCCCAGTAGTGATGTCGTATTTCTTCAGAACTCTTAATTTGAGTGTTAGTGTCTTCCTTTTTCATTTTGGCTGCTTGTGTATGCATATCTATTATGCTAATTATATATATTTGTGTGTTTGTTTTCTTTTATTGCAGTTATAACACATGGTTTTAATGCTCCATCTGAACAACTGAGATGAGACTGAAGACTTCCCTTTTAAAGGAGCCAAAACATATCCTTTGTCACAGAAAAAACACATGGAACATCATGTTCATTCTGAATAGACTCTTCCAGAAAATATTTTTTTATTGTTGAAGTTACAGTAAAATATTAGTAAATTGCAGATGGCTTTTTTCCCTGGTTTTCCTTTGTTCCCCTTGTCACTGAGTGCAGCCTTTAAGGACAATGTTTTAAGAGATATTGAAACTTATATATGATGTGTTAATAAACCAGTGCTTTTGAGTGATGGTTGGATGTTTTGCATTTGTGTTTTGCACTCAAACCCTTCATTAACCCAATGTTTTAGCCGTGTTTGGATAACTTTACGTCATTATAAGAATTTCATTTTTACATGAAAATCTGCTTTTATTACCAGCTCTTGGCACATAAGAGCAAAGAAAAAAAAAAAAAGGTGATTTTTTTTTAAACACATAAAACATTCCCCACAATGATCGATCTTCCTGCATTGTCCCTTCAGCTCTGTAGTAGCTGAGGTGGGCTGTTGGATTATTTGTGCCAGCTTCACTTCCCAGATCCCTTAACTGCCTGACACACCAGGGCTTGGTGAGCTGTGTGGGATGGACCACAGCTGACGAGCTCTTCTCCTGCAGCGACGACCACCAGGTGATGAAATGGAACCCTGTGAGCAGCGAGGCCACTCGGGTGCTCCGGCTGCCAGAGGAGGTGTATCCCATAGACCTGCACTGGTTTCCCAGAGGGACTGGGGGGAAGAAGCAATCCCAGGCTGACAGCTTTGTTCTCACCAGTTCTGACGGTAAGGCGGGTCAGAATGTTTCAGGAAATTTGAAATATTTCTCGTTTCGTGTCAGTCAGACACAAGGCATTGTGGTTTTTGAAGCTTTGAGGGTTGGGATGGGTTGGTTTTTTTTTTTTCTCCCCGAAAAGATTTTGCACCCGTCCAGATTTTTCTTCCTGCATGAATTNGGTTGGTTTTTTTTTTTTCTCCCCGAAAAGATTTTGCACCCGTCCCACATAAAACATTCCCCACAATGATCCTGCACCAGCTTATTCCTGCAACTTTCCTGCACCAGCAGACTCCCCTCTGTGATAAGGATTCTTGCTGAATCCAGTGGGAGAGGAGCATAATGTCTTCACAGGGTTGCATTAATTCCTAGTTGAACTGCAGATGTTTGAAAGCAGAGCAAATGTAAATTTAGTCCCCTTGGGTTTTCTTCTGCAGTGCCTCTCTTGGGGGATATTGTTCTTTTATTTCCTACTGACATTGGTCTTGTTGCTATTTTTTAACAAAAAAAAATGAAGAATGTGTTTGGCTTTAACCTTCAAATTGAGCACAAATCATTAGTGATTTGACCTTTTATTTTCATTTTTAATGATAATTTTATATTAAGTCAGCATTTAAGAGTCCATGGAAGTTAATGAACAAAACATACATATTTTATATTCTGTGCTTGGATAGGCTGGGAATCTCTCACTGGGAATTCCTTCAAAACTGGGGAGTCATTTTCAGGCTGAGAACAGTTCTGGCTTCAGAACTTAATAAAAATAAAGGACCAAAGTTTAAGTTGAATCACTTCTACCTCCTGCAGGCATTTAGCTAAAATTTTCTCCTTTTTTTGTGTAGTAAGTTGCAATTTGAAAGTCTCTGTTCCCTCAGCTGAAGAACAGAAATCCATGGGAATGGAGAATCCTCCCTGTGGGAATGCCATGGAAAAAGCATTTGGCTCTCAGCAACTGTAAATTCCCCTGTTGGAAAAGCAAAGAAGTTGCAGAAGTAAAGCTGATACCCATGAAAACTTGATCTCCCCTGGTCTGCAGAAGGATTATGATACAGTTTTAAGTGATGATCACATTTTTTCCAGAGGAGTTCTGGAAAGCTGATCCTGCCTTTACATGTAACCATGTTCTTCCCTGCTCAGCTACAATTTCCTCTGTTTCCCTCTTTGGAAGGGGCCTTGTGAGAGAAGTGGGAGCTTGTGGAGTGGGAGAGGATGCAAAAGATTGGGAAAAAAGCAGAGTTTTCCCTGGATAACAGGATTTTGTCTGATACTTTGACATTGCCCATTTTCCTGCTATTTTGACTTCCCCAAAGCCTTCAGTTCTTTCCCAGCTGCTTGTGCTTCCTCTGGAATTTCATTTGTCTCTCACCAGCTGAGGAATTGCTTACAGAAATATTCAGGGATTCTGGATTAGGTCAGTGGAAGCTGTTTCAGTCTGTAAAATCCCATGGAATTCTTTATACCTGAAAAAGAAAATGATGGCTCTGAAGAGCTCAGCCACTGCTGAGTCCTGTAGGTGATGGGGTGGGAATATTCCTGGTCCTGGGAGATTGGCTTTAAGGATTCTCCAGTGAAAAAGATCTTGGATACAGATGGGACAAAGACACTGCATGGAAAAAGGTGCAGAAAAGAAAAGATCTGTTGATCAGAAAATAAAAGTTGTTTTTAAAGTAAAAGCAGAAAAGGTCATTTTGGCAGTTGCATTGGAGAAAATAACATTGAATTCTTCTAAATCCAGTTATTGCTTACACATGAAACATGAGAATCTCAGCCCTGAGATATACAATAAGTGATACATTAATGAGATAAATTCTATTTTGTAGTTATAAATTAATGGAAAGCATTAAATGAACACCTTGGAAGTGTTGGAGGGGGCTTGGAGCAGCCTGGTCTGTGCAAGGTGTTCCTTTCCACTGGGATTTAAGGTCCCTCCCAACACAAACCAGTCTGGGATTCCATGATGTTTTAGATGTTCTGTTCAAGTAAACTGATTTATCCAAACCATCGTTTTTTATCAGTGTTAAAAGTCTTTTCCTTGGAAATCTTGCCTTGAGATTTGGCTGGATTTTTGGGCCAAAAGTTCTGGTCACTCAGGAGCTTCCTTGCAGTGGTTGAGTCTGGCAGCTTAGATCCAATAATGCTAAAAATAATTTGCTTTTAAGGCAGTTCATTTCAATTACTGGACTTCTCATTTTGCCAAGCTCTCCATTGTCTGCTCTTTGCTCCAGTTAAAATCTGATCTTCCTGGATTTAAGCAGCATCCCTTATTTGGGAAGAAAAACTTCCTGATCCTTCTGTGGAAACCATTACAAACTTTGGGGTTGGCTGCTGTGGAATTCCAGCATGGGAGCAGGAATAGTTCTGATCTGAGCTGTGAAAACAACTGGATGTTTTCTTTGTATTGCTGGTTTCTTGGGTTGTGTGTGTGTTTTCCACAGAAGGTACCAGCACTGCTGTAATAATCCATAAGGTAATTAATAGTGTAATAGAATTAATAGTTTACTATATAATTAATTAGCCATAATTATGTAAACTGTGTAATTTTTTTAGGGAAATTCCACTTGATTTCCAAGCTAGGAAGGGTGGAGAAAAGTGTAGAAGCACACTGTGGAGCTGTCCTGGCAGGAAGGTGGAATTATGAGGGAACAGCCCTGGTTACAGGTGAGCATTCCTGCATGAATAAAGTGCTTTGAAAACTAAAATAACAATCTGCTTTGCTTTGGATCTTAATTATCACAGAGGTTCTTGTCACCTTGTTCATTAGGAGTGCATTTTGCACCATTCAATTAATGCTGTTTTAGCTTAGTGGTGTCCATTTTAATTAATAGAGCTAGTGAAAATATTTCTCTTTTTTCATTTAAGTCATCCAATCTGCTTGAAAGCAAATGGTTTAATATCAGAGTGCTTAGATGGTTTCGTGGCTGTTCTGAACTTCAGAAAGGAGAATATTTGATTTCTTTTCTTCTATCTGTTACAAGAGAGAGTTGCTCAGCTGGTACATTTATATCCCTGCACATTTGGGGATTTTTTAGCCAAAAAGGCACATTGATCTTGAATATTTCTGTGCTTTATTCCTTAATTATCAATAATTATCTCCTACAACCTGTTTATATTAATGCTGGGGGAGTGAGCCCACAACTTCTTGATTTCTACACCATTTTTTTTGTCCTAAATCCTTTGTCAATTCCTTGCTTCTGGCACTTTTTGTCCCCAATTCTATCTCTGTGTTAAGGGGAACTGCTGAAATTCCCTGTGCTGGGCTCCTTGCTGGGGTTTCTGGTGGTGTCAGCCTCCTGCTGCTGGAGCACAGCTGATTCCTCTGGCCAAATTCCAGCTCAGGCCACAAGAACTGAAGATGATTTTGGATCTGCTCATTTCCAGACTCTGAAATGCTGCTTCAAGGAACTCTGTCTGGCCTGTTCCTCTGAAATCCCAGAGGGATGGAAATATTGTTCCTTTTAAAGACAGCTTTGCCTCAGGAACTTCTCCAAAGACAAAGTCAAAATTGTCTTTTGAATCCCTTTTTTTTTTTTTTTTTTGAGACTGCATGACACTGACACTTTTTTAGGAGTGTGGGAATTCATCACCACTTCCAGTTTATTCTGAGATCAACTCTTCTTATACCACAGCTGTACTTGGAGGAAGAGTAAATAAATCATTGCCACTGCACCACTTAAAATATTTTTGTGGTTCTATTTCAGCTGCATCAAATGTGCACAAATGAGATTTTTAATTTTGAAGGGTTTTTTTTTAACAATTTTTAAAACATTTAAAACCACATTGGCCATTTATAAAAACCTGAAATGTGGTAAATAAATTACATTTGAATGGAACAATTTATTAATTTCTAGGTGCATCTTTTTCCTCATTAATTGGATCTGGGAGGCCTAAATTGAAGGACCAGAGCATTTTAGAAATGACACCACATCAGGGATTCTGTGCTGTCAAACCAGCTCTAACTGTGCTGTGAAGTGTTTAGCAATTAATTCTTCAATAAATAAACTGAGTTATTTGGTAACACACAGTTATGGTAGAAAATTGAAGGCACCCAAACAGAGTTATCTCCACTTCCACCATTTATCAGTTGTGAAATTTCCAGTTTAATCCATCAAATCAAATCTGCTCCTGCTCCCCTGGGGCTCCTCAGACTCCTTTGAGCAGCTCCTGGGCCACTGAAGGAATCAAAAATACACCATTTGGGACACCTAAATGGATTTTCCCTTCCTAGGAGCAGCTTCAGAGAAGAGTTCAGGGATTTTCAGGAAAGGAAAACCCCTTAATCATGACAGGAGAACCATCCTAAATATTTTTCCCTTCATGTATTTCCTATTGCATGTCTGGAAGACTAAACAAAAGGAATTCACCTGTGAGAAAAGCTGGATTTATTTCAACTCCAGTGTTTCCTGAGTAAATACAAATACATTTGTTTGATCACTGCATGGCATTTGCTGATTTCTGTGCTCGTTTGCAGCTGGGGAAGATGGCCAAGTGAAAATCTGGTCCAAAAGTGGAATGCTGAGATCCACTTTGGCTCAGCAAGGTGAGTTTTTGCTCAAAGCTCCAGCAGAACCTGTTCATTTGGGTTATTCTGAAACATATTTAAATAGCAGACCCTAAATATGGCAGTGATGGTCTGTTCAAGGCTGTTAAGGCCTTAATTAAATGTAAATCAGAGTTGCATTTCAATAAGATTTTTTAAAAAATATTTCATTTTTCAAATGAAAGGTGTTGCAATATTTTTAGGCAGCAGTTTCAGTCCCCCCCTAAGGATTTGGTGCCATTTCAGTGAGGATCCTCAGCTAAATTTTGTTTTTCAGACTTCATAGATGGAGCCCATGTGACCTTCTGACATTTTTGAAGAAACCACATACACCTGGGCTTGGGTTAAATGTCAGGCCCTTATCTCTGTCTGAAACAAATAATCTGAATTCTTTCAACCTGGGGAAGGCATTTTAACCACAGCAGTGAATGTAAAATGCATTTCAGTGCTTTTAAGGAAGTTCACATGCTCCTGCAGTGTTTGTCAGGTAAAAAGATAAACCAACTGAACTAGAATTTAAAAAAAAAATATTCAAATTGAAGCACACATTCTTTAGTATTTCTCCGTTGATGTTGTCAAATTTTTTAGGCGTTGTTTTGCTTGTTTGAGGTTTGAAAAAGCACACAAAGTAAATTCTGGACTTTTTTAGTTTGAAATACGGATTTTCATCTTTTCGTGGTTTCTGCAAGTTTCTGGTGTGGTACAAAAGCACAGCTGAGTCCCCAAGGAATAACTGTCACCTTGTATTTGTTTTCAACTTAAAAATCCTGTGGGGCCCTGAAATCCTTCAAATTCAGGGGCAGAATCCCACAGTCCCCATTGGAGGCACGGCCATGCCTGGGAGCAGGACAGGATTCTGCAGGAATGCTGATGTTTCAGGGAGCTGCATCATGTTCAACCCATTTTTCCCTTCCTTCATTATAGTAAGAACTGAAAAAATTCCCAAAGCCAACATTCCTTTGCCTCATTCCACTCTCTGTGTTAGAAATAACTTTTCAGGCTCATATTTTGGGAGGATGATGGTGCCTGTTCTGTCTTTGGCCTTTATTCCTCCTTAGTTTCCCTTAAAATTCTTCCTTTTGTTCCTCCTCCTCCTCACACTGAAATGATGTATTTGGGATCCATTTTGATGAGGAAGCTTTTTTTCAGGGATTTCTTAGGTGATGCTTTGGGATCCCCCAGGATTATCATGGAATCCTGGAAAGGTTTGGGGTGGAAGGACCCTAAAGCTCATCCCCTCCATGGCAAGGACACATCCCACTGTCCCAAACCTGGCCCTGGACATTCCCAGGATCCAGGGGCAGCCACAGCTGCTCTGGGAGTTCCATCCCAGCCCTCCCAGGGAGGAATTTACTCCTGATAACTTTTATATTCTTTTGGAGACACCCTCACAAGAGCTCAAATTAGTTAAATTTATGTTCCTCTCCTGCGCCGATCCAAAACCCCACACAAACTCCTGGAATTACCAAGTCTGCTGTGGGATAAGCCAAACCTTCCTCCCTAAAATCCCAATTTTCTGCCTTTTTCCCTGCTTTCCTCCCAGAATATTCCTGTTTATCCCCTGCAGTCTGGCTGTTCCTCTGGGTTTTCCAGGGTGTTGGCAGCGTTTTCCCAACCCAGCCCTTGTTAAGTGCAGAAGGAAATGAGTTAACTCAGCTCCTGCTGTTAAGCCCTGGAAATTGTGGTTAAGTCCTCAGCCATCATAAAAAAAAGGGAAACATTTGGTTTAAATAGAAAACTCTTCTGATTGTTAGATCAGCATTAGGACAGGACCAAAAAAAAAAAACAAAAAAGGGAGTTTATTTAGAATTTCTGCTCCAGCTGGTGACAGAATTTATGGCATTTTCACCAGGAATTGCTGGGAGGAAAACAGCCAGGGCCACATTTATTTAATGTATGTTGTGTGTCTGCTCTGATGGTTGACAAGTTCAAAAAATCTGCCATAATTCTGTATTTTTAAGTAATAAAATCCCCTAAAAAAAATATCTGTGAAGTACAGAAATCTTCAGGAGCAGCGACACCAGGTCTCAGTTTAGAGGGTGAATATTTGGGAGCTCAAATCAAGTTTAACCCCAATAAAATCAGCTTTTTGCACAGAGGGAAGTGGATGAT
The DNA here is from genome assembly GCA_013397195.1 of Hylia prasina. NCBI lineage: Eukaryota > Metazoa > Chordata > Aves > Passeriformes > Sylviidae > Hylia > Hylia prasina. The sequence continues at coordinate 50,641 of VYXD01001558.1, read as the reverse complement.
TTTAGGGCAGTTGTAGCAGTTCAGTTATCTAAATCTCATCAAAATATTCCCATACAAAAATATTCCTGAATCAGTTTTGGAAATAAAATTTAATCTGCCAAAATTGGCACTGGGAATTTTACCCTGTAAGAGCGTTTTTAAGCTTTTTGGGGTTTTTTATTACCATAAAGTAGCATTAAAAACTGTTTATTTGAGCAATTTTAATTCAGTTGCTCAATTTAATACTTGGAGATGCTTTTTACTTAACTTCCTTAGTTTTATTTCAAGGAATCAAGTAGCAAAATCCTTTGATTTTTCTTCAGAGGAGACAAATCCTGTCAAATAATATGGAAAATATTTGCATAGTTGGCAAGTCTGACTTTTTTAAATTCTTCTTTTTTTTCCTTGGATGTTTTTCCACCTAATTTTTGCTTTATTCTGTTTTCAAAAAATCTAATTTGAAAACTGGAACATGATTTTAAAATGGAGCAGTCAGCTTTTTTCCAGATACAAAATTCTGGGAGTTTCAGTCTAAAAAAGTTTCAGTTAATTGGAAAAAAAATTTCTCAAGTCTGTGGGTCAGTTTTATTTATTGTCATTCATTTTGGAAGCTATTTGTGAATGGGATGTTTGTGCAGCAAAATAAAAATCTCTGTTAATTATGGTGCCCATAATGTAAAAAAGAATAATTTAGCTGCAGCACAAAACTTCTTCCTCCCACATTTGTATTCAGCCTCATAATTTGGGGTGAAAAGATTCATTTTCTGATGTCTCTTGGTGAGTGTTATTTTGATTTTCTGTATGTCTGGAGTGGCAGTTGGGACTAAAATTGTATCAGTGGATAAAATCTGAGTATAAATACAAAATGCAACTGGTTCCTGTTGGTTTTCTGGACTTAAAAACATGAATTTGTAAAAGTTTTAGAAATGGATTGTGTGGTAGATTCCAACAGATAAAGAGGCTTGAGAAATGTGTAATGTACATTTATATAATACTGTGTTATCTGCATAGATATTTATGTAATATAAATCTAACATTTTTTTTGCAATTATTGTATATTGTATTTTATGTATTTTTATAGGTATTTCTCTATATTATATATAGTTATATATTTCATTTCTTAGGCACTGTTGTATCTTATCCAATATTATTATTTATTATTATTATTATTATAGATATTAAAAAGACAGTATTAAAAGGACAGGTGACCTGCTTGGCTGTAGGAATTCCTGCAGGGTTTGCTCAGCCAAACCCCAGGAATGTTTTCCATGGTTTTTTTCCATGTTTTTTTCCCTGTTTTCCATGCCCACAGCAACACCAGTGTACTCAGTGTCCTGGGCACCTGACTCTGACAAAGTTCTCTACACCTCAGGGAAGCAGCTGATCATTAAACCCCTCCAGCCAAATGCTAAAATTGTGCAGGTACCATTAATTATCTGGTTAATTAATAAGATTTATTGACATGTTCATTTACAGAAGCCTTTCCCTTTTGTTGAGGAGCAGTTTGCTGAAAACAGGATTTTAATGCAGATTTTTGCGCTTTGGTTCTGCCTTGTTCAGGCTTGATTTAATTTATTTTGCTGCTAAATCATAAAATCATCAAGTCCAACGAGTGAGAAATATTAAAAATAGATGTTTTCAGAATTGTTGCACCTGTGGAATTGATTTTTTTCCATTTCAGTGGAAAGCCCACGATGGCCTGATTTTAAAAACCGACTGGAGTTCAGTGAATGATCTGATCCTTTCTGCAGGGGAGGACTGTAGATACAAGGTGAGTTCTGGTTCAAGTTCAGCTACGTGACCAAAACATTTATTAGATACCCTGAAAATTTTGAATTTTACCTTGCAAGCCCCAAATGAAATGAGAAATCTTTCACTTTTCAAGAAAAAAAAAATTGTATTTTTTATAAGTGCACCTCACTCTGTGTAGTAACATAAAATCACAAGTGTTTTTTAAATACAGCAGGATAAAAATTGGTAAAATGGGAATAAAACAAAAAGAAAAATGTCTACAGATAAAAAAGTAGTTATTTGAATTAATATAAGCTGACATATCAAATTAGAGGAGATAAAGCTGCTGTTTTCTACTACAGGAACATTAGTGAATTTTAAAATATATTAATATATATTTGGATACAGGAAATAGATTCATATAATCTGCATCCAAAATAAAAAGCACGTTTTGTGTATCTTCCCTCAAATAAAAATTGATTTTAAAATGTGTCATGTGTTGGTTCTGTCATTTAATTGTGTAATTGCTGTGATAGAAGATAGACAATTAAGGCATTAAAAAAATCCAATAAATTATTAAATTGTTTTTTGGATTGGCTTCCTGGTATTCTCTTGATTTCCGTTAAAAAATGGAAATATTTTTTTATTTTTTTTAATTTGCAGAGGGGCCTCATGAGTGCAAGCGCAATAAGCTTTGTGGTTCTTTTATAGACTTGGGGTAATTTACAGGAAATAAAACTCAAAATATTTTATACAGAATATTTTTTCCAGAATTACGTGACATTTGCCATGGCAAAAAGCAAAGTCTGTTGTATTAAATAAACCAATACTAATTAAATAGTAATATATGTGTGTATATATAGAGATATATATAATTACACTTAATTAACTTGAGCAATTATTTCTACAGTTTTTGTGTCATGAGGGAAAATGATACTTCTGGAATAATAAAAAGTGTATATATAAAATAAAAGTGAGGTTATAATGTAGGTGATTTTTCCAGTTATATTTAATCGTGAGGGAAAATGATAGTTCTGAAATGGTAAAAAATACAAAATATATATATAAAATGTAATATAGGTGATTTTTCCAATGACACTAAATCATGAGGGGAAATTCTCCTTCTGGAATAATAAAAATACCAAAAAATATAAAAACTGAGTTATAATACAGTTGATTTTTCAAGTTACACTGAAAACATGAGGGGAAATTATTCTTTTGGAGTAACAGAAATACAAAAGATATATATATAAACCAAAAGTGAACTGTAATATAGGTGATTTTTCCAATGACACTAAAACATGAGGAGAAATTCTCCTTCTGGAATAATAAAAATGAAAAAAATATAAAAACTGAGTTATAATAGAGGTGATTTTTCAAATTACAGTGAAAACATGAGGGAAAATTATACTTCTGGAATAGTAAGAATACAAAAAATATATATAAAACAAAAAGGAGATATAATACAGGTGATTTTAAGTTACACTGAAAACATGAGGGGAAATTCTCCTTCTGGAATAATAAAAATGAAAAAAATATAAAAACTGAGTTATAATAGAGGTGATTTTTCAAGTTACACTAAAAACATGAGGGAGAAATATTCTTCTGGAGAAACAAAAATGCAAAATATATATATATAAACCAAAAGTGAACTGTAATACAGGTGATTTTTCCAATGACACTGAATCATGAGGGAAAATTCTCCTGGAATAATAAAAATATAAAAACTGTGTTATAATAGAGGTGATTTTTCAAGTTACACTAAAAACATGAGGGAAAATTATTCTTTTGGTGCAACAAAAATACAAAAAATATATATATAAACCAAAAGTGAACTGTAATACAGGTGATTTTTCCAATGACACTAAAACATGAGGGAAAATTCTCCTTCTGGAATAATAAAAATACAAAAAATATAAAAACTGTGTTATAATGCAGTTGATTTTTAAAGTTACACAGAAAACATGAGGGAAAATTGCACTTCTGGAGTAACAAAAATACAAAAAATATATATATAAACCAAAAGTGAACTGTAATTGGTGATTTTTCCAATGACACTGAATCATGAGGGGAAATTCTCCTTCTGGAATAATCAAAATGCAGCCAAAGCGTGCTGCCATGGACGGAAATTTGAATTTTGCTGCAGGTTTGGGACAGTTTTGGCCGTGTCCTGTACAATTCCCAGCCCCAGGAATATCCCATCACCTCCATTGCCTGGGCTCTGGATGGAGAATTATTTGCTGTGGGCTCTTTCAACACTTTACGTCTCTGTGATAAAACTGGGGTGAGTAAAACTCTGCAAATTTCTTTTATATATGGATTAAAATAATTATAAAAGACAATAAAAATTTTTTAAAAAATTAATTCCAGAGTAAAACTCTGGAAATTGTCCAAATTTATATATAATACAGCAAATATTCCTCGGGATATCAGTGTACAAGTGGGTGTTTTATTAAGAAAAACTACTTGTGATTGCCAGCACTTTTTTGCCGACCAGAATATTTTATTTTTAATAATATTTTGCCTTTTGGGACATGAAATGCTTTACCTGAAAACCACAGAGCTCACAAGCATCTCTTGTGATCACAGCTAATCATAAATTGCAATTTTTAACAATAAAAAGGAGCGCATAACAATAACCTGAGAAAAAAGTGGAAAAACCGTGTCCTGCACTTTTATTATTTAATCTTTTTTTTTTTTTTTTCTCCCTTGAAGGTTTACTCCTGAATGAATATTTTTATATTTTTGCAACTTGGTGTCCAATTAAAAAGAATTTAATGCAGTTTCACCTCCCTCCATTGGTGCTGTGAGTTAGCACAGATTGACCTCATTGTCTCTGTGGCTTCCCTGTGGCTCTGCACGTTTTTGCTCAGATTTTTTTTGCTGCAAACCTTGATTTTTTTGGGGGGGACTTTTATTGTCCTATTTTCTGGTTGTGTTTGTTGCTCTTTTTGGGAAAAAACTTGCTGTGGTGTTTTGGGTGTGTTCAGTCAGTCATGGCTCACCACCCCGTGAATTTGGAGTGTGTATTTCAAGTATTTTAAATGCATGAGGAGGAACCTTTAAAGATTATTTTAAAGATTATTTGAGAAGAGGCACAAGGGTAAAATTTGACTTTTCATATTTCATTTTCTGCAGTGATTCTGATTCCACTGATTTTCACTGACAGGGTATAAATAGAATTTAATTACAAGTTTGTAAGTAGAATTTAATTACAATTACCTTGAAGGAAAAGTACTCAAATGCAATTTTTTTTTGCTGCAAAGTGTCAATTTGCTGATTTAAAAATGCTTTATTTTGATTATCTACAGATCTGTATTTTAATTTACTGTAAGTCTGGCTCAGCCTCCTGCAAGCTAAAAAGCAATGTTTTAATCAGCATTTAATACTGAACAGGTTATTGGGAATGTTAATGCAGACGGGTTTATTCCTTGTATAAAATTAAGATTATTTTTCCTGGTTTATTACTCAGCTCTTAAGCAAAAAAGAACAGTACCTGCTGGCAGGTGCTCTGTGTGTTTAGCAGGTTTTATTCTCCTCAAATTCCGAATTTGGAATGGAACTAATGCCATTGAATATAAATATTGCCTCAAGAAGTGGCTGGGATTGAGGGGGAGAGGGAATGGTTCCCATCCCACCCCAGGGATGGAGTTTGAAGAGAAGCAGAGCTGGCTTTTCCTGCTCAGCACAGACCCTTTGATTGTGTCTGATGGGCAAATTGCTCCCCAGGGCAATAAATATTTATCAATAACTCTTCTCCAGCGTGTCTGCTCACTTTGGGGCACAGTGAAATTCAATTCTTGCACTCAGTGCTCTTTTTCCTCTTTTTTTTTTTTTTTTCCTTACCTCCCTGTGATGTTCAAGCAGCTTCATGGTAAAGACCAAACTTAGGAATTCACCAATCACATTTTAAACTGTATTGCTTCGACAGGAAATGATGGATTCATATGTAAAATTAATTATTATAACTGCCCTACAGGCAAGTTGTGTTCCCTGGGCCTTTTATCAGTGATAAAAACATTAAAAGTGAAAACACTGGTCAAATAAATCATTTTAAGTAGCAAATAGGGGCATCCAATTTATATTTAAATAATGCTGAATATATTTATGCATCTTCTCATAATAACTTACTTACACTGAATGGGATTGATCAGTTCAATTTAATATTTTTTGTTTATTTTCCAAACTGTTTGTGCTCTTCTTGTTGAACATTTATTTTCTGGTGATGTTAATCTATAAATTGATGTTTATTTGACTGTTAAATCCTTCCCTTTGCTTTACTCCTGTCTTCAACACTCTGATGAGAAAATTCTGTGTAATAAAAGCAATTATTTCCATTAACCCAGACATTTTTTAATTATTTTGTACACTCTTCAAACTTTTCCTCGTATTACAGAGTGAATTTTGCTCATTTTACTACCCTGGCAGTTTGCATATGTGACTGATCCTCTTACATTTTTATATTCTATCAAATTTTGCTAGAAATTCTATTTAAAATATGGAATATTGCCTGACCTCTTTGGAAAATAGAGGAAAACATTCTGCAAACTTTTAATTTATTGTGCAATCAGAAAAGGGAAGCTCAAGTTGCTGCTTTTCTGGATTTATTTAATAAAATGAAACTTTGAGAACTCCTGGGTTTGTTCTTGAGAGAATTCAGTGAACAATTAATTGTGGCACAAGAAAAGTGTAACCCCAAATATTGCCTTCATGTGTTGGACCAACATTCATTCCTGGAGTCACAGTCAGGCTTTTCCTAAAAAAAAAAAGATCAAATCCATGTATTTAGGAATTCCACAGCAGCTATTCCAGCTTTAAAATCGTTCCTATGTAAAAATGAAGAGCTAAAATGACTTTTCTGATAACATTTTATGGCCATGATAAATGCCCCAGACATCTGCAGGGAGCATGAATCACTGCAGTGCTCTGAGTTACACAGAGCCTTCAAAACAGCTGGAAAATAAAGCTTGGAAATGGCTTTTTCTGGTTTTTTTTTGTTTTTTTAATGTAGGTTATGATCTGGAAATATTTGAGTGATTTTCAATGCCCGAAGGAAAAAAAAAAAAGTTTATTAAAAAAAAAAAAAATTTTGGGAATGGATCAGGTCAGAGCTGCAGTGGCTCTGCTTTCCATGGAAAAGGAGCTCCAAAAAAACATTCCTGGAGCTCCTTAAAGTGGTTTTTAATTATGGGTTGATGTGCTTTGATTCCTTCTGGGTGGATCCTTGATCCAAGGGAAACGACCTCGGAAACAGCCGGGTCTGGCTGGGAGGATCCCAGGGCTCAGCTTGAAACAGCTCCTTCAAAGTGTTCCCAGACAGATTCCAGCTGGGAAAAACATCTGGCATGGAGCTTCCAGGGCTGCAGTCAGGCTTTAATTAATTATTGGGGTTAATTATTGGGGAGGGTTTGGGGGTGATTTCGTCCTGGCCAGGCGGAGGAGCAGTTACGGGCTGGGCAAAAAAATGGGGATTTCCTTCCTTGGCGTTCAAAAATGGGGATTTCCTTCCTTGGAATTCACAAATGGGGATTTCCTTCCTCGGAATTGAGAAATGGAAATTTAAATTTTCTTCTCCCCTGCACAGACAGGGGATGGTGGGGAAGGTGAAGCCGTGAAATCAGGGCTTGAAAATGGAAATTCAGGCAGTGCCCAGCAGCACCTTTTACTCACCCTGGGGTGTAAAAAAAGAGCTTTAATTCCACTCAGAATTCCCAAAGCAGGAGCACCACTGGGGCTGGGTTTCACCAGGTGGAATTTCCTTCCCACTGAACCTTTTAAGTCCAACACTTTTATTTTACTGAATTTTTTGCGATTTCCTTCCACCTGAATCATACAAAGACATTGATTTTGGGGATTTTCATCCACCTGAATCATACAAAGACTTGGATTTTGGGGATTTCCTTCCACCTAAATCATATGAAGACTTTGTTTGAAGGACTTAGTTTTTAGGGTTTTAGGCTCTGCAAAAGAAATCAGAATGTGAGATGTGTTAGAAGCATCAGGTGAGGATTTTCTTCCAGCTGTGCCCCTTTTGGGAGAATTTCAGGTATCCAAAAGTCAATTCAGTGTTTACATTTATCTTCAATCACATGATTTTTATTATTGGTTTACTCTTTAAGACTTCAAATATATTTGAATATTCAGGTAGTTCTTCAATTACTACATTTTAAAAAAAAATATTCTGTTACATAAAGAGGAAATAATTGAGATTTCCTTCTTGGTGTAAAATCTGCTTTAATATCATCCTAAAATTCCCTTAAAAGGTTATTTCATTTTTATTTGTCATCCATTTTCAGGGAAGCATCTCTTTGGAGATTGAGGATGATTTGTGCTTCTGATATGCAGGAAATTGAAAAAAGTGTCTTGGTCTGAAAATCCTATTTTTTAACAAGAATTTATTAATAAGGATCTAAACTCCAGAGGAGTCTCACAGATAAGGCTGAGGGAATGAAGAATTAAGGTCTTAGCTGGAGGAAATTTTTAATTAATCATTCACTTGGACAGTAACAGAGTGGAGGAACTGTAATTATTTCTTAAGCACCTTAATTTTATGTAGTGACTGCCTGGATTTATGAATGAGAATACACTCAGAATAAATTAGGAGCAGAAAACTGGTACCTGATGTACTTCCAGCCTTGTGACTTTTTCATTTCTGCTTTACCTGCTGCTTTTCCTTTTCTTTTTCTCCAGAGCCTGACTTCAGCATCCAATCCCAATGCAACAAAACCTTCATTTATTGTCGCTCCTCGTAAAACCCCAACCCTGCCAACCTATTGATGACAGCAGATGACTTCTAAAAAGTACAGACTAACTACAATTACTATTTTCTCTTCTTTTTCCAGTGGTCTTATGCCCTGGAGAAGCCCAACACTGGCAGCATTTTTGCCATTTCCTGGTCCATCGATGGCACCCAGCTGGCCGGAGCGTGTGGGAATGGCCAGGTCATCTTTGCCCACGTGCTGGAGCAGCACTGGGAGTGGAAAAACTTGGAAATTACCTTAATTAAGAGAAGAACCATGAAGGTAAAATCACCCCGGAGCTGGGCAGCCTGATCACAGGGCTTGTGTTAATGGGAGTTTTGAGTTGGATTTGTGCTCCCAGACGTTGACTCACAGCGTTTGTTCTCTGGGATAATGAAGATTTCCGGCCTTCCACGTTTTCCAAATTACACATTTGGGCTTTTCAGCATCAAGTTCTTCAATTCCTAATTAGACCCTTAAATGGTTGGGGGTTTTTTTTGCTTTTCAAGTTGGGTTTGGAATTGGGAAGAGCTGGAGCAGCAGCAGGGCTGGATTTGGGGTTGGGGCCGTGGGTGGGATGTTGTGAGTCAGTGTCTGGGAACACACAGCACAAATCAGCTCAAAATTCCCAATTTTTTCCCTCATTCCCAGACATCGACTCGTACCAGATGGACTTGGGAATGATCTCCATGGGATTTGAATTCTCTTTTTGAATATGGAAAGAGTCAGGCAGTATAGCTAACCCTGACTCATTTTTAATTTTCATTGTTTTACAGTGATTTTATTCCTATATATTAGAAAAATACTAGAAAATCCTACAAAAAACTTGCAGATGGATTTCTTCCCTGAGTATTATGATGGGAAAGTTAATTAGTGATGCTGTGGTGGGCATGGCAATTAACATATCCTTGGAAATGGTTTCTAGACTCTTGGAATAATTGAGGTCAGTCCTTGCTTTGCAATTGGTGCATAATGGAGAACATCAGATGAAGTTACCACCATCAGAATGGTGACATCTTCAATAAAAAAACCCCAAACCCCACAAAAAACAGGACACTTTTTTGTTTAAGGTCTCCCCTTGGATTTTTAGCTCCCTAAAATCCCTGAGCTGAAAAAAATCTGTGTTGATTTGAGGCAAATTCTGATTCTCTTGAGGAGATTTTAAGCAGAATAACAAAACCACAACCTGCTCACCCAGCCCATCTCCTGAATTTCCTGTGCTTCCACGTGTGGAATCATCCAAATTCCAGAGTTCTGCAACATCTTCATCCCAATCCTGGCTGTTGCTGGATTGTTTGGATGAAGTGTTTATTTAAATAACACTGACATTCATTTAACCAACAATGAAATAAACATTGACCTGTTCATTTCAAAAATCCAACTAATCACCAGCTGAGCAATCTGAAGATGGGCATTTTTCAGACCTCCTCCCTCTCAAAATACTTTCCCGACAGGAATCTTTCCTTAATTAATTTTCATTTCAGCTCTGCTGTTTAATTGCATGACCATTTCCCTTTGCTCAGGTGCACAATGTCACCAACGATGCCGTGGATTTGTTGGAATTTCGGGACAGGGTCATCAAAGCCTCCCTGAGCTATGGATATTTGGTGGTTTCCACTTCCCTGCAGTGTTACGTGTTTTCGTGAGTAAAGCAAATTCCTCTTCCTCCCATTGCTTGGAAAAGAGTGGCAGAATCTTGGTTGGAAGCAGAACAATGAATTTATTTTTAATCAGTTGGAATATTCACCTGCTCAGTGAACACGAGTGCAGGTCACTGTAAAGAGTCAGAAGTATTTTTAGACTCTTTTTAAAATAAAATAATCCAGAGAAATATAATTTTGCTGGGGTTTAAGACTCCTGGGGTAGCTTCTGCTGGTGTGAAGGGATGAAACAATGAAGGCAAAAGTGTTATTCCATCATATTTTTTGCTTCTCAGGGTTCCTTGTTTTCCTAAATGCTGTTTGAAGTTGGAAGAACTCCCTTTTAGGGATACTTGATGATGAAAAATGTGTGTTTTGCTTGCTGAATCCAACTTTGTGTTTGAAATAAGTGGAAATTAGTGACTTCAAGGCTCATGTTTTTATATTTGCAGGACAAAGAACTGGAACACTCCACTGATTTTTGACCTGAAGGAAGGAACTGTGAGCTTGATTCTCCAAGCAGAAAGGTACCTGACTTCTTAAAATGCTCATTATGGACATAATATAGCTATCAAATAAATCAATCAATAAATTTGTTTATTATCTATAGTATAACTAAAGTTATTTATTGTATTTATAATGATTTTATTGTTTTTAGAATAAATTTATTATGTTGAGATATATCATGAACAAAATATGCTCAAATTGAAATATCAGAAATAAACAAAAAATACCCAGATAAACTCATAAATATTTCACATAACAAATATTTCTCCTGGAAAAAGATAATACATTAAAACCAAACTTGTCCACAGAGATCTTCCAGAATATCTTGAAAATTTAAAGCTTAGGAGTGATGGAAACTGGAAGAAAGTTGCAGGATGTTAAATGACAACTTTCCCAGTTTTCTGTTGAAAATGCCATTTTTAAATNGAAAGTTGCAGGATGTTAAATGACAACTTTCCCATTGTTGAAAATGCCATTTTTAAACATTATTTAGTGATTCACTTCTTTGTTGTTGGGGGTTTTTTTTCTTTTTTTTTTTAGGCATTTTCTTCTTGTGGATGGTGGAGGACTTTATTTATATTCCTATGAAGGCAGATTAATTTCCTCTCCAAAATATCCAGGCATGAGAACAGACATTTTAAATGCCAAGACAGTGTCCCTGAGCAATGACACCCTGGCAGTGAAGGACAAAGCAGATGAGAAGGGTAAATTCTGCTTTATTTAGGATAAAAAAATACATAGATTTGTTATAAAAATGAATTCAAGTTGTGGGTCTTGCTTAAAAGTAATTTAAAAACTTGAAGAGAATGGTTTGGTGCTGAACTTCCAGTCCATCCATGGAATATTTACAGAAAGTACTTGAATAAGTTTGTACTCCTCGATGGGATTTTCCAATTTTCTCTCTTTCTAAACATTCCCATTCATTAAGTTATGGGTTGAGTCAATCTGATATTGGAAATGTGGATTTATTCAAATTCTGGGTGCAGACTTCTATCACATTTTGGTGTCATTCCTGTAAAGCCCACTTTGAGATAGGAAACGAAAAATAAGGATGGGAAGTGAAAATTCAGGGTTTTATGAGAGTTTTTTTTCACCACTGTGTGAAAATCACTGGTAAAGCTCTCACAGAATATTTTATCCACGTGCACTAAATTACACTCAAAAAAGAATGGAATCACTGGGAAAAATCCATTAAGAACTTCTGCTTTTAATTAATGAACTATACAACATATAATCATTAATAAATTATATAATATTATCTATAGTAATAAGTATTAGATACTATTACAGTATATTTAAAATAATAAGTTATATATAACAATTTTTCTTCAGTTATCTACATATTTGAAGCTTTATCTGGGAAGCCACTGGGTGATGGAAAACCTCTGACCCACAAGGTAAAGTGAAGGCTTTAATGTCTTTATTTTACTCAGGAATTAAGAATCACTAATGGTTTTCCTCAATAATGGGACTAAAAACCCATTAAAGGTTTTTAAATCTTAATAGAAAGGAGCTTTTCAGCTGACTTTTAATGCTTTGTGTTGTCTTCAGAATTGTTTTAATCCTCATGAAATTCAGTTTATAAAATCACAGAGTCGTGGAATGGGTTGGGTTGGAAAGGACTTTAAAATCAACTTAATTCTAACCCCACTGAGTGATTTATTCCACAGAGAAATCAGACACAAAGTGTTTTTCCAACCCAGTTTAGCAAAGAATTTTGTACCTTGTTTTTAGGAGGAAAAATCAATTTGAATGTCCAAATATAAAATCTCCAAAATCTAAATCGGAGATTCTCTTTTATCTTTTCAGACAGAGATTGTGGAGATTGCTTTGGACCAGAAAGGACTGACAAGTGAGAGGAAAGTTGCTTTTATTGATAAGAACAGAGATCTTTTCATCACCTCAGTGAAAAGGTTTGGGAAAGAGCAGAAGATTGTCAAAATAGGTGAGAAAAATTCAAATTGATGTTTGGGAAGATGCTGGGAGGAAAATAAATTTTTATTTAATACAAGAGATAACATTTTGCTTAATTATTAGTGAAATTGAATTTAAATAAAAAAACAACTGTGGCTTTTATGTGATAGAGGTAGAAACAATTTTAGTAAAATCAAACTAAATTCTGATAATTCTTCTATCAGTTCCATGCAAGCAGCTTTTAAAATGTTAGAAAGTTGGGGTTAAAACCTTAGCAAAGCAACCAAAAAATGCTGAATAACCACCCAGTTAGAATTTCTTTTATTTTGAAGTTTCTCCTGGAAATGTCTTGTTTGTTTATTTATCTTTTTCTGTGTTTATTTTAATTATTTACTGTCTGTAAATGAAGGGACAATGGTGCAAAGTTTGGCCTGGAATGACACCTCCAACATCCTCTGTGGGATTCAGGATTCCAGGTTCACAGTCTGGTATTATCCCAACACAGTCTATGTGGACAAAGATCTTCTCCCAAAAACCCTGTATGAAAAAGATGCCAGGTAAGAAAGAAAGCCTTTTTTAATCCAAATACGATTTATTTTTATTAATTTAATTTATTTTATGGGATTTCCCTCCTTTCTTAACAACCTGTGGTCAGGAGAAATAAAAGCTGGCCTTGCGACTTTTAAAATTCTCCTGGTTCTGGATTGGGAAATGAGGAAAAAGGGTTTTATGAGGAGAATTATAAAGGTTAGGCTTGAAATAATGATGCAGGGTTTGAAAGCAGAGCAGCATCTTGAGGTAAAAGCAAAACTTGGAATTCTTTCTCATAAAATATTACCTCAGGTTTTGTAAAAAAAAACGAGCAGAAAAGATCTGCTCCGATGGCGTCGGAAATGAAAAGCAGCAAAATACCAGGTCGGAAATAATTGATCTTAAATTCTTTCCTACAAAAACAAAGGAGGAGTATTAACTCCTTTTCCTTTTCTCCACGCAGTGAGTTCAGCAAAAGCCCCCAGGTTGTGAGTTTTGTAGGAAATCAGGTGACAATCCGGAGAGCAGATGGCTCCCTGGTCCACCTGCACATCTCCCCGTACCCCGCCATCCTCCACCACTACGTCAGCACCTCCAGCTGGGAGGATGGGCTCAGGCTCTGCCGCTTCGTCAAGGTAAAGCTGATTTTTGGGGGTGTCCAGAGACCATCCCATGGGATATTTGTGGTTTTCAGTGTTCTTTAGTAGTGAGCTCTCCGTAGCAAATGGTGCGTTTAATTGCCAGCCTGCTTCGTCGCTCATTGTTTTGGCTGCTCGTGGAAAATGGTGTGGTTTTCTTAATTCCATGGCTTCCGTGAGAAATAATAATTCTTGTTTCTAGTCACGCCAGAATCCAGCTGGATCAAACGCAGGTGGTGCTCACGGAATTCAGTTCTGATCTTAGATTTTCAGGTCTGGGCCTTAATATCACCAATTAAAAGTGACATTTCCACAATTACCTGTTCATTTCCATATTTTATTTCACTTCTTTTCATTTTTTTCCTTTTTGCATTCCTTTCTTTTGTATTTATTTAGACAACATCAACAGATGAGGTGAGTGTGGTAGTTCTTAAAACAACAAAATCCCTTCAAACCTTCCTTCCCATTTATTCCTAGAAAAGTTTAGCTCTTCTGTCGTGATCTTAAATGTGTATTTCAGATACTTGTGTAACCAAAATAATAAAAAGGTGTTGTATTATTGCTACCATTCAGTTTTTTCTAATTCCTAATTCTGAGAAATAATTAATAATTTCCTATTAAGAGCCTTAGACCACAGTGCCATAAATGACACACGGAGAAATGATATTACACATCATTTCCAGGCCTTGTGTAGCTGCTTTGAGGAGTCATTTGCAGCGTGGTAATAAACATTTGAAGGTTCCCAAGTTGTTTTTATTTTGAATTTCAGGATCAGACCCTGTGGGCTTGTTTGGCTGCCATGGCAGTGGCCAACAAGGACATGACCACAGCTGAAATTGCCTATGCAGCAATTGGCGAGGTAAGAAAACGCAGCTAAGGAAATGGAATTAAACCCCAATTAAATGGTTGCAAAACCGAGTTGCCTGATTAATTTCCTTGCTGTCGTCCTCCTGAGCAGATTGACAAAGTCCAGTACATCAATTCCATCAAGGATCTGCCATCCAAGGAGTCCAGGCTGGCTCACATGCTGCTGTTCAGTGGGAACACCCAGGAGGCTGAAACCCTCCTGCTTCAGTCAGGCCTGGTTTACCAAGCTATCCAAGTCAACATCAATCTTTTCAACTGGGAAAGGTAGGAGTTTTGCCCCATTAAAATACGTTTTTCCTAATTATTTCCATCAGTTGTTTTATTGCTGACTCATTTTTTATCTTTTGATCACCCACAACTTCAAATAAACTAATTAAATCATAGCCTGACAGTAACCAGAAAGACCCCAGCATTTTGGTGCCGCGTTTAGAAAATACAAATATTTGGTGATAAAAGCCCAAAATGTTCCTGGAAGCATTTTGAAATAACATTTTGCTTTCTCATCAGTGCTAGCACAGAGTGATGCCCCAGACTGGCTGGGGAATTTGGGCTGCTTGAAAATGTCTTGTTGCTAAAAATAAAAACTGTGGCTACTCAGGCTCCCAGCATTTTGTGTAGGTGGAGAAAATGTGAATTAAGGCTGAGAAAACAAAGGAGGAATTTCTCCTTTAAACAAAACCCCCACGTTTTCTGACAGAATCCTCTGAGTTGTTTACTCCTTATTTTTCTGCTGTTACATTCATATATTCAGGCAAAATGTTGATTTTTCCCCACAAATCTGTAATTTTGTTTCATTTATGAAGCTGTGTCAGGGGAGCTTTAAGCTGGATATTAGGAGAAGAATATTCTTTTATTCTATCATCTAAGAACTCTCTGTACATCAAATATCAGTGTTCTTAAGCCATTGAGGAGAAACCAAGTGTGAGTAATGAATTAAATTAATCCAATGTCTGATATTTTCCACCTATATATTATAAATATTGTATTGAATATATCATAAATGCGTATTATGAGTGTTCAGAGCCTATTTCTGACTAGAAAAAAGTTATAAAACATTGTTATTCTTGAGCTAAACTCTGAAATATTCTGCATTTCCTTGAAATAAAAAGCCTCCTGGGGTGAAATTAATGATGTGATGAGGTTGTCAGTGGGAATAATTGTTGGGTATTTGTCATCACTGGCTACTTTTAACCTCCTGATCCTAATGTGGGATTGGATTTGGGATCTCTGCCCTCACCCTCAGAGTTTCTGCACATCCTTGGTGATCGTGGTGCATTTCCCCAGCCCATTCCTGCTTTATTCCAGAGCCCTGGATCTGGCAGTGAAGCACAGGACACACGTGGACACGG
The DNA here is from genome assembly GCA_013397195.1 of Hylia prasina. NCBI lineage: Eukaryota > Metazoa > Chordata > Aves > Passeriformes > Sylviidae > Hylia > Hylia prasina. Next base: position 34,745 of record VYXD01001558.1, on the reverse strand, counting down.
TCCTGGCTTACAGACAGAAGTTCTTGGAGGATTTTGGGAAAAAAGAAACCAACCAAAGGTTCCTGCAGTATGCAGAAGGTGTAAGTGTCCCTCAGGGTTGCTCCTGCTGCTTCACAGCGTGGCAAATCTGGGAGGGTGGGATGGGTTTGCACCTCTGTCATCCTTCTGTGGTTCAGTTGTGAACGTAAATGTGGCATTTTTACAGTTTTTGGCCTAATATTGGGCTGCTTGGCCAGGAATGGCTGGGCATTTTGGGGTTCATTTGAAGAATCACAATATATATATATTTAATATCTAGTAAAGATCACACAAATGAAGGCACAGTTGTTTTCTCTAACCAGGGAGCAAAACTTCACCGTGGTTCAACGAGTCTCTCAAACATTTCCAACATTTTTGTGGCATTTTATGGATAGAAACAGTAACAAACTTTGGAGGAATCTGGATATTTATGAAGTGCAAACCATTCTGATAAATACCAGTTCCAGATGCATTTATTGGAAACCCTCTGCATCACCAGTAAATCAATTTATTAGTATTTCACAGATCCTGAAGTTCAGAAGCTGGACACTGGATTCCACTGGAATATTTCCCTCAGGAGAGACACAATTCCACTGAGCAGCCCTCGTGTCCTTCCTGCTTTTCCCCTCCTTACTCCTCAGCATTCTGAGGGAGAAATTATCAACAAAAAAGTCCTTTCCTTTGTGTGAATTCCTTTTATCCACTGCAGCTGATGGGTCAGGGAACACCCAGCTGGGAATTCACATCCTTTCATTGGACACTGCCCAGTACACTTGGAATAAAGCTGGATTTCTAATGGAAGTCATCAGCTTTTAGCACTTTGAAGGATTCTCATTTCCTAAACAAAGGTCAGCCCCTGATGAACCATTCCACAGTGACTGACCTGGAAAATACAGAAGAGGAAAGCACAGACTCCAAGCATTTTAATCCTGCAGCTTTTCCAGCTGCTGTGCAGGAAGTGTGTGTCCTGTAAAACCCATTACGGAGCAAAAATCACATCAGCTCCCTGGTGGACATTGCAGATAATCCTGATTTTCTTAAAATCCTGGAGAAAGCTGTAGATTCCATAAAGATTCCTAAGGAATTCCACCTTGGCAGTGACAAGGATGATTTTTCAGCTTCCTCAGTCTTGAAATTTGGGTTTCACTCAGAAGATTTCTGGAGGGGAAAAAGTCCTTTTCCACATATAGGTGCTGGAGGTCTTTGCTGGAGCTGAGAGTAGGAGGGATCCACATAATGTGAATTTTCAGCTGTAATTAAAGTCTTCATGCAACCTTTCAGACTCATAAAGCAAAATCAAAAAGAAATTGATAAGAAAAGCAAGATTTTTTTTTTTTTGCTGTTCCTTCTCGGGGATAAAAAAGGGGTCTCAGTTTCCCTCTCACAACCTGAAACCTCTTCAGGCTTAAATAAGGAGTTTTTTCCTCTCTTTTCTGCAGCCAGGCAGGATCTAAAATTGTGCTTATTTTACATATCATGTTCTTAATACCTTACACATATGCTGAGAATNATTTTACATATCATGTTCTTAATCCCTTACACATATGCTGAGAATCCTGGACTCAGTCAATGCCTCTGGAACTGAGGCATTATTATTGTTATTATTATTATTATTATTATTATATTTTCACCTGAGAATGTGGGTATTTAATTTCACTTTCCCTCTCAGAGAATCTCCCCTGTTATTCCATTATTTAATGACAACAAAAAATTCCCAGTGCAGCCCTTGAAATTCTCCTCCCATGCCACCTTTGACAGTGTGAATTCTCCAGCAATAAACTGAAGTGCACAGTGACATTTTTGAACGTGCTTTTATGGCCATCAAATGCACCAGGATCCATTTTTCTTTTTTTTTTCCCTTTCTTTGTCAAGCATTTTTTTGGGGGAGGAAACAACTTTTCTGCCCACATTTGTGCTGTGTGCATTGCCTGAGGTTTCACTGACACAGAACACAGCCAGAAAATGCCAGTTCTCT
>VYXD01001558.1:14623-26848 GCA_013397195.1 Hylia prasina | reverse complement strand
TGGCCCCGCCACCGAGCCTGGCTGAGCTGCCCCAGGCTCAGCAATGGGCCCCGCCAGCGATAGTCTGCCTGTGGGGACACGGCGGTGCCCTGGAGAGGGCAGGAACCCGGGCTGCAGGGATGAGCAGGAGCCGAGGGTGCAGGGATGTGTGGCACCCAAGGATGGGAGAGTGAACCTGAGGATTCAGGGATGAGCAGGAGCCAAGGACACAGGGATGAGTGGCACCCAAGGATGTGGGGATGAGCACTGGCTGAGCAGGTGGGATAAGCCCAAGGCTGCAGGGATGAGCTGTGCCCAAGGACATCAGGGTAAGTGATATCTGAGCCCTGAGCTCAGGTTTATGTACCATCACCTCTGAACTCAAGGTGCAGAGCCCAGCACTGATTTTGTAGCTTGAAAAGGGGATAACAGCAGTGTCAGAGCAGGCACTGACAGACTGGGACCTTGGTACCTGTGAGCAGGCACAGTGAGACCTTCTTTCTTCTTTTCTAGTGGGTTTTATTCCTGCCATTAAGGTTTCACAGTCCCCTGTGGTGTCCCAGCCCACCCTCATGAGCACAGCCCCTCATATCTGTGTGGTTTGCTGATTACCTTCAGCTTAATTGCAAAACTCCAGCAAAAGGGAGAGCAGAGGGAGCTCTCATCATGGAAAAACTAACATCAAACATGGCAAAAGCTGCCCAGACCTTTTCTGCTTGGTTTCCTCTTTGGTGACCCTGCCAAATCTGATAGGCAGCTGCTGACCCACCTACGGGAGCGCCACGTGGGGTGAATTTGTTTCCTTTGTCCTGTTTACTCGACTGGTGATGATTTCACTGCTGATAGCTGCGAGCCATCCCCCTGCTGTCAGCCCCAGTTTTGGGTAAGTGTATTTATGAGACATTTTGGAGTGCTCAGGGACAAAAATGTGGGGGGAAATTCTCAGCTGTGATACGAACTCTGAGGAAGGAGGTGGTGGCGGTGCTGGGCTTCTGGCAAACAAGGAGAAACAGCTGTTTCTTTCTGAATTTCAGGGGTTTGTTCTGATCTGTTTCCTGATTTTGGGGACATTTCTCCCTGCAGAAGGCTGGGAGAGGAGGGCAGGAGGTGCCAGCAGTGGCTGCAGCCCCAGCTGCATTCGGAGCTGCCCTCACACAGGGGGTGACTTGGGGGACCCTGTGCTTTGGGGGCTCACCCTGCCCATGGCCAGCAGGGTTTGGGATGCTGTGCACCAGCTCCAGCAGCAGCTCCAGGGCCCACATTCCCTTCGGAGCTGACAGTAACTGATGTGGTGTTTTGAAGGCAAACTGGGAGCAAAGAGCAGGCGCCTGGTGAAACCCGCCCGGCCGTTAATAGAGCTCAGCCTTTTAACAGCATTTCTGATCAGCTGGGACTCCCTCAGGGCTCCATGAAATATTAAAGCCTGTTGATAGCTCGTTAAAGCCAACGTTTTGGCTGGGCCTGTGTGCCATGAGCTGGGCTTTGGTGCTCAGCCTGCAGCAGTGGCTCAGGAGCAGCTCTGTGTCCCACCAGACAAGGAAAATCGTGGCTGGAGTGAGCAGGGCACAAGAAGGAATAAGAATTGCAATCCTGGTGTGTAGCTGTGCCCTGCAGCAGTGGCTCAGGAGCAGCTCCATGTCCCATCAGACATGGAAAATCGTGGCTGGAGTGAGCAGGGCACAAGAAGGAGTAAGAATTGCAATCCTGGTGTGCCCTGCAGCAGCCCCAGCTCCCTCAGCCCCATGCCTGGCTTGGAAAAGTGCAGGAATACAGGCTCAGGAGGAATCAGGGCCAGAGGATTCATCCGGGGGTGGCTGTGGATGTAGGGGCTGCATCCTCTGTGGGTTTGGGGGATTTGGGGAGGTGCAGCTGGCTCAGCTGCTACATTTTGGAAATCTGGGGAGTGTGGGAGTGTGGAGGCAGGCAGGGATCTTTGATTCCAGCAGGATTCCACAGGCAGGGACACCTTCCACTAGAGCAGGTTGCTCCCAGCTCCACCCAGCCTGGAATTTCTCTGCTTCCCAAGCACAGCAGAGCTCTGGGGCAGGACCAGGAGCTGCTCAGCAGGAATAAACCCATCATTAGTGACCACATCCTGCCTCCCCCATCCCAAAATCTGTAGGAAACTCACTCTGAGTCTCCCTGGAGTCGGGTAAAATCCGGAGCCGCCGCGCAGTTTCTGGGAAGGAGCTTTTAAGTTGGTTTTCTCCAGTTTTGCAGGGGATGGGCAACTATTGATCCTGCAAATGACCCCATGCAGAAATCCATCGATCCCTTTGGAGCAGCAGATCATTAAGGCTCGACTTCCAGACCTTTCAGGTGCTGCCAAAGTGCTGACACAGCAGAACAACCATTTGATGGTGTCACTGTCCCTGGGACCTTTGGCATTTGGGGAGCTCCAAACTCTTCCCCACGGGAACCTGCTCCATAAAATGCTCTTTGCACAGTGATGCTTCACATCTGAATTTCCTTTCATGTGTTTTTCCCTCAAATGTGGGGAAACTAGTCAGGAAAAAACCATCGTGATGATCTGAGGTTTGTGGGTTTTTTTGGGAAGACTCTGAAAGCCTCACGTGTTTGGTGGCTGGAAAAATCCCATGGATTGATGGAGGGATGCACAGCTTTGGATGTGCATAGGAACAAGTTCAACACTCTCAGCTTCAATGATACTTTACTATCTGATAGATCCAAACCTTGTGATAATTGAGGCTTTTATAGGAATTCTGGAGCAGATTGCTGCTGCACTGGGGGTTGGGCAGAAAATCTGTGGCTGCCACAGCCCTGGAAGTGTCCAAGGCCAGGTTGGAGCACCCTGGGACAGTGAGAGGTGTCCCTGCCCATGGCAGCGTGGAATGGGATGAGCTTTAATGTCCCTTCCCACCCAAACCACTCCAGGATTCCATGATAATCAAACACAGCTTGGTGGGAGCCTCCTCCAAGGCCAAAAGAATTCTTAAATCATTCTAATAGAACAAAATAGTTCTTCATATTCCCGTGAAAACTCCCAGAGAAGCTCCTAAGGAAGCCCATCCATCAGCAGGGAGCTCAAGCAGGGCTCAGGGAAAGCTCTGAACTGCTGGAATTAAACCCCAGAGCTGAGCTCCAGAGCCTCCCCTTTCTCAAGCACATCTGTAACTGCAATGAGGCCCAAAACCCGAGGAGATGACTCTGCAAATGTAAAAAAACTCCACCAGCCATTACCTCACAGCTCAGAAATCTCCTCTGCCAGCAAATATTTGCTGTTGGACTGTTTAAAACCCAGGGAAAATGAGAGAAACTCATTTCTCCTGGACAGCTCTGATTCCTTCCCAGGCTGTTAACAAGTTTGGGTGTCCTCCAGAAATGAAATGTGTTTTCTCTAATAAATCAGTCAAATCGAATAATTTTTTTAAAAAATTTGCTATCTATTCTATATTTATTTCTGTATTTTATGTATAAAATGTTTGTTTAACACAATTTTCTCCAATAAATTAAAGGTGGAACCATCAGGGCAATGATATTGATGTCAATGGGTTTTTAGGCTTCCAGCTCACATGTGACACTGCAAATATTCTTCTTTATTCCTTCTGCCACACAGAAGCATTAGAAAGATTGGCTTAGACTGGTTTTCCCTTTGCAACAATTCCTCCTAATTAGGATTTTAATCCCTTGACTCCATGGAGAGGCAATGCAATGACCTTGGCTGAGGCTTTTAGAGTTACAAACAGTGAACATCTCTTCCCATCAGGGGTGATCTGCTGTTTTTCCTTTGAATCAAGTGATCTTAACTCCTCAAAGGGATTGCAGGCTGAAGCCTGGGTCCCACACCGTCCCCATGGAATCCCTCTGGGATCCAGGCAGGAGCTGAGCAGCCACACAGGGCTGGGTGGGAGCAGCTGGGCACAGAAACACTGAAAATATCCCAAAAGGCGCTAAATTGTCGCAAGTTGGAAGGATCCTGGAACAACCAAAACCTTTCTCATTTTGAAATTCTTCGTGTTTTCCAGGGAGCAACATTTTTCCTGGTTAGTCACGCCGGTTCTCCAGAGGCTGCCGCGATCCAGGCGTGGATTTCTGCCGTGATTTCATCCCGCTGCTATTTACAACCAAACTCAGCCCAAAAAAGCTTAACCTCTTCCTATTATTTGTGGTTAAATATAGCAGCGGATTCTTTCCCATCCCCGCCGCTCTCCCACACGAGCGGAATGAGTCAGGAGCGGCAATTCCCGGCGGGACGATCCCGCCCCGGCTGCCCTGGAGCATCCCGAGGTGAAAGGATTTGTGTGACACAGCCCGGGGTGCTCTGCCAGCTCCGGCATTCCAGGAGGGATCGTCCTGCCTGCATCCCAGCTGCTTCCTGCCTTTCCACCAGGAATTCCATGTAATCCCAGTTTTCCTGGCTTCATCCCTGCCTTTCCACCAGGAATTCCAGGTAATCCCAGTTTTCCTGGCTGCTTCCTGCCTTTCCACCAGGAATTCCAGGTAATCCCAGTTTCCCTGGCTCCTTCCTGCCTTTCCACCAGGAATTTCAGATGACCTCTGGCTGCTTCCCTGCTGTCCCACATGTCCCAGGAATTTCAGGGATCCCAGATTTTGTGGGGGTCAGCAGAATGGGGCAATGCCCCAGGGCAGGGAGTGAGCACCAAATCCTTTCCCAATTCCCTCTCGTTCTCCCCCTTCTTCTGAAGAGATTTTATTTTTCCCAAACTGAACATTTCCCACCCCAGTTTGTCCACAGGAGCCTGAGAATTCCCTGTGCAGCCAGAGAGTTTTCCTGGGGGAAAATCCAGCACCTCCAACTGAGGCTGCTCAGGGCATCACCCAGGCTGGAGGCTGTTAAAAAATAGGGGAAATGGGAGAAAATGGGGGGAAAAAAAAGGGAGAAACCCCTTGCAGCTGTTTTTCCAGGAGTGAGGCAGGCACAGGGCTGTGTGTTCCACAGGGAAGCACCCTCAGGGAAAGATGCAGATGCAGGGAGGGATGCTGAGGATGCTGAGGGGGCAGGAGAGGTTTTGACCCTGCTATTTTTACTCTCCTCAAACAGCCGTGTCAGCCTTGGAGGCGGCGTGGAAAACAGGGAAAAGCTCTGGAATGGCCCCTCCTGGATCCAGCCCAGGCCTTGGGGGTCCTGCTGCTCCCTTTTTGGGCAGCACAGACTGGTGGGATGGCTGGAGAAGGGCAAATATTCCCTGCTGGAAAATGAGGTGGGTGGCTCCTGTCAAACCCCAAGAGCAGATTTGCCGTGTCCAGCCCCGGCTTCCTGCTCAGCCTGGGTTTGTTGCTTCACTCAGTGACATTGAAACGCTGGAAATGGGGAGGGGAATCAGGGAAAGTGCCTCCTGCTGAAATGCTGTGCACTCAGGGGGTGGCTCTGAAGTTCCCCAGGCTGGGGGGATCAGGGGATGCTGAGCTCAGGCACAGGGGGAGAAGGGGCTGCACAGCTGGGCTGGGTGATGGCCCCAGAGCCTCCTGTTCCACACAAATCAACCAGAACACCAAAAAACGTCCAGTAATAAATAATCTGCAGTGACTCTGAGCCCAGGAGCCTGAGCTCTGATCCGCCAGAGCATCCTCCTCCCTCCTTGTGCCACCCAGTGAATTACAACAAAATGTTTGGTGGCTCCTGCAATTCCTGTCACCTTTTGGGGCTCCAGGATGACACAGAATGGGATAAAAACAGTGAAAATCCAGCAAAAATAACGTGGCATGATCACCAGAGGCAGGCTGTCCCCAGTTTCTGTGCAGCAGGAGCTGCAGTGACACAATTTTGGCTCTTGCAGCCCAAAGGGGACGTTGGATGTTTGGAATTACTCCCCTGAGTGACAACACAACGATTCCAGTGCCAGACAAAAGCCTGGCTGCAGAGGGGTTGGTGGAAACCAAACCCAGCTCGAGTTCATTGTACCCAGGCCTGGGCACAATTATGGGATCAGGAATGCTGCAGGATATGGAGGGAGGTGTTGGGATGTGTCCCTGGAGATCAGGGTTGTGGTTTTGCAGCTCAAACCAGGGATATTTGTTGTGGCTGGGGGTCCCTGGATGTCATTTTGAGGGGAAATGTTGATTTTCTGACCTTCACTTCTGTAACCCCCATGGTAGGATAAATGTATGTATTTAGTAAAATATGTATTTAGCATGATATATATAAATTATATAGAGTAAAATCTATCTTTTACTGAGCAGCCTAATGAGAATCTGAGGCTACAACTCCATTTCTCCTTTCATTTTCACTTCCCCCTGTGCTCTTGACCCACTGTACTCCCAAACCCCAAAAATAGCAACAAAATCACAGCTTCTCTGGGCAACCTCTCCTGTGGGCTCCTGACCCTCACAGGGAGGAATTTCTTCCCAATATCCCATCTAACCCTGTCCTCTGGCAGTTTAAATCTGCTGTAATGGGAAAATAAAGAGTTGGGAATGAAATAAAAACTGCATTTGCAACAGGCACCTCTTCCTGCATTATCCCAGCCCGTGCTGGGAAGTGCCTGAGGGATGAAGCAGGAGATCAGAGGGGGTTCCTGAGCCCACTGGGAATTTCGGGTGGGATCACAAACAATTTTCCAAACTTACAGGCATTCCAAATTCACAGTCACCAACTCCTCCACAACCAAACAGCCCATTAATCAACTTTATATTTTTCACCCGCTGATTCTATCATTTTTTAAATTCTTGTAACGTTACTTCTTTATTTGCTATTATTGTGTATTATTTTGCTTTCTGACGGCGACATAATATAATTATGAATAACATTTATGTGTTCCCGCATCCGAGGAGTTGGAATGGGCCGGGAGGGATCCCGGGAGAGCAGCGCGGGGCTGGGGAGCTGTTGCCATCTGCAGGCGGCTCTGGAATAAATCCCTGCGTGCCGGAGCCCTGGGCAAGGAGAATTCCAGGCTTTTTGTGCCAAAAAACACTGACCCTCCAGCAAACCCTGCACTGACCTGAGGCCGTGGAAAAGGTTCCAAAACTGAGTGATGGCACTGGGGCTGTGGGTGTGTGTTTGGATAGAAGTGTGTGATCTCACAGGGTGCAAAACTTAGACTTTAAGGGTTTAGTATACAGTGATGTATATAAAGCAAGATGGGGGATTTGGGGTGTTGTTTGAGTCCACCTTCTTAGTTTCAGGTGTTTTTTTTCTTATTGGGTGAAAGGGGCCTTGGGTAGTCAATTATTGGGTCAAAAGTATGAATAATAGAGGTGTCATCTCGTTATTGGGTGATTAGTGCTTAAAAGACCTTGGAAAGAGTTGGAAGGATCCATTTCCTACCTTGTTGGCAGGAGCTCACAACTCGTGAGGCTGTGCTGTGGATAAGAATTAATAAACATCTGAGTCCAAACACAAAAACTGTATCCCCTGCATTAATCCTGGCTCGAACACGAAGAAAAGAAGATAAGAAATCAATACACCTGTGGATACTGGTCAGGGAGGATCACAGATAGTGGTGGGACTGGGAAAGAGTGAAGGGCTTTGGGATCCAGGAGCCCCCAGGAAGGCATCCCCTGTTTGGGATTCCCATTATCCCAAATCCAGTGATTGCCCCCCGTGCTGAGGCTCCTCCAGCCCTGGGGCAGCTTTGGGCTCCTCACAAGGACACTGAGGGTGTCCAGGGAAGGGAATGGGGTTGGGAAAGGGGCTGGAGCAGCTGAGGGAGCTGGAANACAGGGGCTGGAGCAGCTGAGGGAGCGGGAAAGGGGCTCAGCCTGGAGAAAAGGAGGCTCAGGGGGGACCTTGTGGCTCTGCACAACTCCCTGCCAGGAGGGGACAGCCGGGAGGATTTGGGATCTAATCCCAGGGAACAGGGTGAGAGGGAACCTCGAGTTGCACCAGAGAAAGTTCAGGTTGGATATTGGGAAAACTCCTCCCTGGAAAGATGCAGCCCTGGTAGGGGTGGAGGGCCCATCCCTGGAGGGGTTTAGGAGCCCCGTGGATGTGGCACCTGGGGACAGGGGCACTGGTGGCCTTGGCAGAGCTGGGGATGGTTGGACTGGCTGCTCTTTTCCAGCCTAACCCAGGCAGTGATTCCCTGCTGCTGTGATGAATGGCTCCATGATTCTCTACCAGGAGAAACAGGAGCATTCATTCCATCCTGCAGCTGAGTGCAGCGGGCTCACACAAAGCCTGGCATTCAGTTGTTGCTGAAATGGAGAATCTCCATTTCCTGACAAAAAGGAAGTGTTGGATTTCCTGAAAAACGGAGTTTTGTTGGATTATCCTTTTCTTTTTGACTCAGAGATGGGGCTCTTGAGAGGCATTTTAAAGAATTTCTTCTATTTTTAGTCTTATGTGAAGGGTGAGACAGTGCAGATGTTACAACTTATGCCATCACAATCAGAATATTTCCTAATTACAACACATTATAAGCAGTTTTTTTGCCTATCAGCTTTTGCCACACAATGCTGCTAATGCTTCTAAGCCAATCCTCTACAAATACCCCTGGTGGGTCCTGCTACAAGACATCTTCCATAGTTCTATTTCTCCAAAATACCTCGTGTGACAGTTCTGGCTTCTTTTTCTCTGCCAAGGTCGGGATTAATACACAGGAGTTGCAGTTTGTGCCTGGACTTGGATGTTTATTAATTGTTATCTGTGTCCAGACTCCTGAGCTGGGAGCTCTGACTAAGGTTAGAGAAAATGAGGTAAAATGGAGCACCTCTGACTCTTCCCAAGGTTTTTTAAGTGCTGATTACCCACTAATGAGGTGACACCTGTATTATTTATATTTATGACCCAAAAATGAGCACCCAAGGCCTGCAATGCAAACCTTCTTCACCCAAGTACAGAAAACCACACAAACCCACAAAGAAGAAGGAAGAAGGTGAAGAAGAAGGACCCAGACAATGCCCCAAATCCCTCCATCTTGTCTCACATGTATTATTATATACTAAACCCCTAAATCTAAGCNATTAATACACAGGAGTTGCAGTTTGTGCCTGGACTTGGATGTTTATTAATTGTTATCTGTGTCCAGACTCCTGAGCTGGGAGCTCTGACTAAGGTTAGAGAAAATGAGGTAAAATGGAGCACCTCTGACTCTTCCCAAGGTTTTTTAAGTGCTGATTACCCACTAATGAGGTGACACCTGTATTATTTATATTTATGACCCAAAAATGAGCACCCAAGGCCTGCAATGCAAACCTTCTTCACCCAAGTACAGAAAACCACACAAACCCACAAAGAAGAAGGAAGAAGGTGAAGAAGAAGGACCCAGACAATGCCCCAAATCCCTCCATCTTGTCTCACATGTATTATTATATACTAAACCCCTAAATCTAAGCTTTGCACCCTGTGATATCACACACTTCTAATCAGACCCCACACCCACAGCCCCAGTGCCATCACTCAATTTTGGAAGCCTGTTCCATGGCCTCACACCAAATGTGGTGCTTGCTGGAGGGTCAGTGTTTTTAGCACAGAAAGCCTGGAATTCTCACTGCCCAGGGCTCCAACAATGTAGTTTATTTGCAAGGTCATCACTTGAAACTTGTTTTTGTTATTTCTTTTATTTCTAATCCACTTCCCACAGGGTTTCAGTGCACGGGCAGACAATCCCAGCCCTCGTTCCCAGCCTGGCACAGGAATTCCTGCAGGACTCAGTCAATAGCTGCTCTTTCAGTGCATTCACACAGCTCCTCTTGCCCTGCTCACGTTCCCTGAACACTCCCCTGCTGTGCCAGGATGCTGCCAGCTGCACCCACAAAGTACAACCAGCCATTCACCCAGCTTCCCCTCAAAAATGGAATCCCTGGAAGAGCTGGACAATCCATCTGAGCACTGCAAACCCTTCTCACCCTCGTGAGAAGAGAGAAAAAAAGAGCTGGGACCAGAAAAGTGGGAGTTTCCGGGAGCTGACAACAAATTTTTTTGTGCCTCTTTCTCATTTTCTGTTTAGTGATGTGGTAAATGTATTAATTGCTCAAATAGTATCCAAAAAGTGAATGGATAGCCTGCTGCAAGTAGCAAAAATAACAATAATAATAACAACAGTAATAATAGTAATAATAATAGTAATAATAGTAATAATTACAATACTAATAGATGAAAGGGAAGAAGATTAACAGAAGAAGGAAAAGGAGGAGGAAAAGGAGAAGGAGGACAAGAAGAAGAGGAGGAAAAGAAGATTCAAAGAAAAAGAGGAAGAAGAATGAGGAGGAGGAAAAAAGGAAGAAGAGGAAGGAGGAAGAATAGGAAGAAAGAGAAGGAGGAGGGAAAGAAAAAGGAGAAGTGTCATGAACTTCTGTGCTGAAAAACCTCCAGCAAACCCAGATCCAATCTGCCAGGGAAGAAAAGAGAGATGTCTCTTCTCACCTCATTAGATATTCCTGCTGCCCTCCATGTATCTGCTTCAGGCTCTGCATTTCTAGGATTTATCCCCATTTTTAAAACTGTGGGGCTCAGGGAATGGACCTGCCAAAAGCAGAGGGGTTGTGGGAGGCTGAAATTGCTCTGGGTGCCTCCAGAGCCTCATTTTTAGGTGACAAATGTCTGGCACCCTGAGGCACCTCAGCATCTGCACCCCAGCCCCTGCAGGGGTGCTTGGCCAGGTCCTGGCAGCAGGAATTCCCCTGGGACCTGCCTGCAAGGACCTGTCCCGGGGTGCAACCAGCAGCTCCAGTTTCTTTTTCCACACAAAGGCCTGGTTTATAAAGCGCCAGCAAAGCTGGGCCTTAAATCTGCCCCTGTCCTTGAAAAAAAAAAAAGAAAAAAGCTGATTTATGCTCTGAGAAACTGAACCCCAGCACCACGAGACTCCCAGTTAAACTGGGAAGGGTTGTTGATGTCAACTGGGCCAGTTTTTGCTGGGGGTGATTCAGCCCCTCAGGGGAAAACTGGGAATTGGAGAGGTTTGAGCTGCTGCCGCTGCACAAAGAGCGGGGCCGGGTCTGTCCCTGGGGAGTTTGTGTCCCCTCGGTGCTGTGACACTTCACGGGGTATTTCTTGCATCACCCTCCAGCCTGGGCACCTCTGGAAAAGCTGGAAAACGATGGCTCAGGCATCTCCCCCACCTTCCCCTCCTCCTTTCCCTTCCTGGCTTTGCTTTCCTTTCTTTGTTTGCTCTCCACTGTGGGGGATTATTTACACTCTCAACTGTCGCTGTGCCATGAACTTTTCCCACTTCCTTCAGTTTGTCCCAGGCTGCATTTGCCGGGACGAGTTGTTTACAGGGGATTTCCTTCCCTGGCACTTCCCAACTCCACCCCTTAAGTCACTTTTCCAGGGTCTCCCGTTAAAAACTGGCTCGTTTTGTCGGGTTTCCATCAGTTTTGTGCACGACAGCTGGTTCCTGTCAGCTCTGCGCTTGGAGTTTGCTGGGAATTTCCAGATTTTCCAGAATTATTTCGTGTCCTGGGCTTCCAGAGGGCTGGGATTTGGGGCGAGGGGCAGAACTGAGGGGCTCCCAGCCCAGAATATTTCCAGGAGAGCTTGAAAGGCGCCTGGAGCAGCGTTCTGAGCCCGTGTTTGCTTAGGTCTGTTTATGGAGATTATTTTTGTTTCTGCTCTGGGCCCTGGGCAGACACAGAAAGGGTCACCCAGAGCCCACCTGCATCCCTCTCCCCAAGGGGCTTCTCTGGGCACAAACGAGGTGATTTTGGATGTTTCCAGCCCGGCAGGAGCCGGGGAGGGGCGTGAGGGGGTTTCCTTGGCTGGAGCTCTGGAATTCCCCTGGCCCTGGGTTTGTTTGCAGGGACGCTGCAGGGGTGGGGGCAGCTGGGTGCTGGGGCTCCGGGATTTATTGCACTGCTGAGATGCTCCAGGAGCATCAAAATGCTTCTGCTTAAGAGGCTTTTATTCCCTTTTTATTCCCTTTTCATTCCCTTTTTATCCCTTTTTTGGTTGTTAAAAAAAAAGTCTCCATGTGCTGCAGGTTTGGGCTGGGATTTTTTTTCTTTTAACTTTTTTTTTTTAAAAATTATTATTTTTCCCGCTAAGCAGCTCTGCCAGCAGGAGGCAGATCCCGACGTGTCCAAGGCCAGGTTGGACAGGGCTTGGAGCAACCCAATCCATGGAAATTGTCCCTGCCCACGGCAGCGGGGATGTGGAACGAGACGAGCTTTAAGGTCCCTTCCCACCCAAACCATTCTGGGATTTTAGAATTCTCTAATAGTATTTAGAATTGTTCTACGTGAATACAAATATTCTAATAGGTAACACCTAACGAGCGCAGAATATGAATATTAACTCTGTATTTATGAATTATTCCGGCTATATCCGCTCCTGCACCCAGGGAGGCTGTGATGGACAAACACAGCACCGGAGTTCTGAGGTGG
>VYXD01001558.1:0-13451 GCA_013397195.1 Hylia prasina | reverse complement strand
TAAGGCACTTCTTCCTGCCCTTGACCCAGAAACTTTTGCAGCCCCTTTTGCTGTGCTTTGCCCCCAGCTGGCATCGCTTCCCTGAGCTCCTCAGGAATCCTCACTCATTTCTCATTTGGGATGTTCCTGCCTCTGCCATTCCCATCTATTTATTTCTTTTTCAACTTTCTGGCCGAGTGCCCCAGCCTGGCCCCCGAGGCGATGTCCCCTCATTCCAGGTGCACCCAAAATCATCCCCCTGATCTCAGCTTCAGCACCTCCAAAAACAAAAATAAGGGCTGGATGCTTTCTGTCCCTGCCTGCTCTTCCAGCTGCCCCTGGAAATATTCTGGAGTATTTCTGGTGCCACCACAGTGCTGGATGTCACCTGCTGCTTTATGGTGACTGCACCCAGGGCCATTCCCTTCCTCAGGGCAGCTTTTCTTTGCTGGATCTGCCTGACAGATGTCGTGGAGCTCCTGGAAAAGGTTTCCAAACAGGATTTTTATCCGTGAATGACACACACAGCACTTTTCCCCTTTCCAGGAGTGGTTAGAGGCTGGAGGTTGGTGTGAATTTGCCACAGATGGGTCTGCTGGAGTGCAGAGCTTATCTGAGTTTCCTGCCTGCCTGGAGATTGGTTGGATTGCTCCCAAATCCAAAGGGCATCTGGCACAGGATCCTGTGCTTGGCAGGAGGGGCTGGAACCAGGAGCTGTGCCCGTGGGAGTTGTGTCCAGCAGAGCCAGCTGTCCCCAAAAGGGCCAGGAGGGAGCCAGGGCAGGGGTGATGCTGCAGGAGAGGAATATTTCCTCCCCAGCTCCCAGATTCCCGAGGCTGGGAGCAATGCCAGGGGTGGGAGCTGGGAATGCTGCCCCTGTGCAGGCGTGGGAAGGGACTGGCAGAGGTTTCATGTGTGTCTGCTTTTGTCTTCCAGCGGCGCTGAGTCCCTCTCCTCGGATGAGAAAGGTACAGGGATTTGGGAAATGCCCATCCTTGGGACCGGGAAGGCTAAAAGTGGCTTTAAAAAGCAGTTGAAAAGGTGCAGGGATTTTGGGAAATGCCCATTCTTTGGAATGGGAGTTCTAAAGGTGGTTTTAAAAAGTTGAAAAGGTGCAGGGATTTTGGGAAATACCCACCTTTTGGAATGGGAACGGGAGTTGTAAAACTGGCTTTAAAAACAAGTTGAAAAGGTGCAGAGATTTTGGGAAATGCCCATCATTGGAAATGGGAGTTCTAAAAGGGGCTTTAAAAACCAGTTGAAAAGGTGCAGGGATTTTGGGAAATACCCATCATTGGGAATGGGAGTTCTAAAAGTGGCTTTAAAAACCAGTTGAAGAGGTGCAGGGATTTTGGGAAATGCCAATCCTTGGCAATGGGAATTCTATAACTGGCTTTTAAAACCTGTTGAAGAGGTGCAGGGATTTTGGGAAATGCCAATCCTTGGCAATGGGAATTCTATAACTGGCTTTAACATTCTCGGTGTAAACCCTTCATTTATGGATTATTTTGGTTTCTATGCTGGCTTTTAAAATCCCTGTTCTTTTGTCATTTATTCTCTTTCTCTGGGTACAGGATTGGCAAGAGAAGAGTTAAATCCTTGTCAGAGTTTCATTCCCTGCTTTTCTCCTGCAGAGGTGACACCCAACGGCGCAGAGGGGTCGGGGTCGGCCGAGGAGCACGAGGAGCACCCAGAGGGTGAGCACACCATGGCTGAGGGATTTCCTCACTCCTGGCTTGGTGTGGCTGGTCCTGCATCCCAAATTTCCCCCCCAGCCACATCCCAAAGCACATCCCTGCCTTTCCAGTGCTGGCTTCTCTTCGAATGGTGTTTGTAATAAGGAATGGAAGCCACATTTGGTGCATCCCACTTGGTGGGACGCAGCTCCCACCAAGGCTGCTCCCACCTGCCAGGGAAAACCATAATGTAACTGGGATGTGCCGTGGGTGAAGCTCCAGAATTATCCCAGGTTGTATAAAACATGAGAGTGAAATACTCTGAACACCCTTCACGAGGGCCTGGGTGACCCCAGAGTCTCCCCTGGTGCTGGGATTTGATGCTCTGATGTTCTTCTCTGCCTCAGTATTTCTTTTCTCCTGTTCCATTATCTAACCTGCTGCCTGGCCTGATGGATCCGAACCTCTGGATGGATCCCTGGACTCACATTCCACCTGTGCCTCTTTTTAAGGAGAAGCCAGTTCTGAAGACAGCTCCAGCAGCAGCTCAGAAGAGGAGTCAGGTGAGCAGAACATTGTGATTTATTTATCTGTTTGCTTTTTTAAAACTGGCCTTCAGTCTAAACCAGCTGCTGCTCCTGGGAAAAGCCTCACAGTTGTTAGGGAATGCTAACTCTGATTGCTTTCCCAGTAAAATTTTTGGGAGTCAGTGATTTCCTGTCAGTGATCAAAGGGCAGCAGCTCGTGCTGCTTGCACCTGGCAGACACAACACCCCAGACACAGCACCCACGGGTATTTTTAGACCACAGCACTTGTCCAAACACCAAGAGGCCATAAATTTCCTCAAAAGTTGGCACCACAACTGGCCAAACAGGATGGACAGGAAGAGAATTAGAGGAAGTGTTTGCTGTCGGTGGGTTTGCCCTTCCATGGGTTTTGCTGGCAGCAGTTTATTCTGCTTTTATGTAATGCTGCTAATTAAACAATTCCCGTGTTCTTTCCCTGCAGATGCAGAGGAGTGGGATGGAGGAAGGCTGGGTGAGTGTGGGTTTCTTGTCCCTGTTATCCCTTGCTCAGCAGGAGGAAGGCAGCTGGGATAAAGGATGCCCCAGGGGTGATGTGGGATGGCAGGAAGGATTTCGAGCCAGCAGCTCCATCTCTTTTGTGAAAAGGAGCTGCTGGAGAGCATCCCTAGGAAATGAGGGGTGGAGGCCACGAGTTTCCACGTGCAGGGAGTGCTCCTGGTGCTGTTCCAGTGCACTTTTTCCTGGGAGGGAGGTGCGATGGGAAGCAGCTGATCCTGGCAGCTCTGCCACTCCCCTGCTCCCAAATCCACCCCTCAGGACACAGCCTTTGGCCTGAAGTGTCAGCTCTGCTGGAATTCTGCCCTGTTGGGTGCAGCCAGGAGAATCCAGGTGCTTTTAAATCACTTTAGGGAC
The DNA here is from genome assembly GCA_013397195.1 of Hylia prasina. Taxonomy (NCBI): domain Eukaryota; kingdom Metazoa; phylum Chordata; class Aves; order Passeriformes; family Sylviidae; genus Hylia; species Hylia prasina. The sequence goes on along the minus strand of VYXD01001558.1, from coordinate 10,356 downwards.
AAACTCACTGCAGACAATGTGGTGGTTGCTCCTTGGGAAAGCTGTTCCCAGTTTCCATGCCTTGGCACCGTGAGGCTCATCCCAGGATAAATCTTTTTTTTAACCCCCGTGAAAATTCCCAGGAGTTTGGGCAATTTAGGAGCCTTTGGCAAATTTGTATCCTGATGTTCAGCTTCACCCCCAGGCTGTGCAAAGCCTGCAAGGGCTCTCAGGAGTGTTCTCCTTAGGATCTGATGAATTTAAGCAAATGAAATTGGATTGTCCTGGGAGCAGAAACCCTCTGGACATTGAGATATTTACTCCAAACTCCTTTTTCCTAGATGAAGAACAAGAGGAGAAGGAATCCCCACCTTACTGCAATGAATCAGGTAGAAACAGATCTCCTGAGGGGTTTTTTTTTTTTAATTCCTGGCTGTTTAATTACTTGGCTTTTCATGAGCTCATCTTCCTCTTTTCCCACTAGGAGGGAGCAGCTTGGCACCCTGTCAGCACTGCAGAAATGAAAATGTAGGTTTGTCAGGAAAAACCACCCACTTATTTTGCATGAGATCATTTGCAAAGTGTAATTCTACTTTCTCCTCACCTTTTTAAAGACTTTTTTTTTTTTTTTTTTTTTTTTTTAAATCTGTTTCCAGGACCAGAAGGAGCAAGTGACCCCCAGGAGCCTTGCTGGAGGACAATTTATGTATGAATTTTTTTAATGTGATGGGTTTGAGTTTACATTGTTTTCATCAAGGTGCTTCAGCCTTTGGTTGAAGTGGGCAAACAACTCATTTGCTGCACGAATGCATTTGGATTTATACTGGAAAGTGCCCCCAAATCCTTAAAAAAATCACAGTTCAGAGCCTGTGCTGCCTCCAGATCCTGGTCCAAGGCAGCTCTTGGCAGGGTTTTTCAGGATGCTGCCACACTGAAGAAGCAGGCCTGTTTCCCTGTGCTTATTTCAGCCTGGGTGCACGTCCCCTGCCTCACCCTCCCCTTCAGCAGTGCATTTCCCCTTGGATGCAGCACTGTTCTCCCTCCCTCTGCCTTGCAGTGGGCACTGTGGGATGTCCCTGCAGCCCTTTGCTGCTCTCCACGCTGGATGCTGAGGTCACCCACAGGAAACCTCTGACACCGAGCCCTTCCCCAGAGCAGCTCCCGCTGCAGGAAGCTTCATGCAAAATGCTCATTTCCAGCTGTTTTGCATAGGCTGGGTGGGCCCTCAGCAGTTTTTACCAGCTCAGAGCCAGCCTGGAGCACGTGGTGACCCCTGTGCTGTCGAGATAAAGCGGGAGGGAGTCTCTCCATTACCCCCGGGACTTTTGGCCACATTTTTGGATGTCTTTTACAGGGTGCAGCTGGACGCAGAGGGCTCCTACCAGTGCAGCATCACTGGGCTGATTTTCGAGGTGACAGGCACGGCCAGGATCACCTATTCCCTGTTATCCTGGAGCAAATATGCCCAGCTGGTGGAGAAGCCCTGGATCGTGGGCGGGCCCCTGTTCGACGTGCGCTGCTCGGCGCCCGCCGCCCTCAGCTCCATCCACTTCCCTCACTGCCTCTGCCTGGGGGGTGAGCGTGGGGCCAGGGCGTGGGAGGGACCTGTGGGGACACTCGGAGTGCTGAGCCCCCGGGGCGTCCCCTAAAAATCCCCTCAGGGAAACTCCCAGGCTTTGCCCTGGAAAGATCAAGCATGGAGTTGTTCCCTGCCTAGGCTGAAGGAGATTTGCTTCATGGTGTCTGGCAGAATTACTGCCTGTCTACCCTGGATTGCTTCCCCCATTGGCCACTTAACCCTGCCCTCCCCAGCTGTTCATCCCTCACACCCCTCTGTGGGTTGCCTTGCCCTTTGTGCCACCCCTGTGCCCTCAGGGCTACTTAACCCAGAGCAGCACATCTTCTGTGCCTGATCCCTTCAGCACGCCTGAAATAAACCCTGCTGGAACATCTCTTACAGGAGGCCCTTCCTGCCTCTCCTCCTCCTCTGAGGGGTGTGTGTGTGTGTGTGCACAGACCCGAAATGGCCGCTCCTGGGGCCTGCTCTGAGCGGCTTCTGAAGGAGAAGCACAAGAGCAGATTTCTTGGGCTGCACGGGAGTCCCAGATTCCCACTCCTCAACCAGAAACGCTAAGAAGAAATGTAACCTTTGCGAATGAAGGGATCACATCGTTGCAAGGTGTGGAGAAGCCACAAGTACAGGCAGATCCTGGAATAGGAAGAGCAACATCAGCGTTGCAAGCGTTTTTGAGGTGTTTGAGGAGTCCCCTGGTGCACAGATAGCCAGTGCAACAGCTTGGGCTGAGCAGCAGCGTTTCACCGCCCTGCCCCAGTGCAGCAGACCCTTTGCAGGCCGTCATTCTGCTCTCTGCTCACCTTTGTTAAAGCTCCTTTTGTCCCCTCAGGCGGCGGCGCCGGCGTGGCCTTCAAGGTGCTGCACGTCAAGGGCGGCGGCGCGGCCATGGAGCCCTCGGCCGAGTTCTCGGCCTCGCACGTCAAGTGGCTGGTGAGCTCCTTGTCCCCCGTGGGGCCCCTGATCCACAGCCAGGAGCCCGTGCAGTACCACGGGGCTGTCGTCCTCTACAAGGCCGTCGACGAGCACCCCTCCCTGTCCTTCTGGGTCTACCTGGCCACCAACAACGACTCCTTCCTCAGGGTACGGTCCCAGGTGGGAGCTGGGCGTGGGGAGGGTGGGCTGAGGGGTCCTGGCGTGGTTTGGGCTGGGAATGGAGCTTAAATCCCTTCTCATTTCACCCCATCTGTGGGCAGGGGCACCTCCCACTTGTCCCGGGTTGCTCCAAGCCCTGTCCAACCTGCCCCTGGGTACATCCAGGGGCAGCCACAGCTTCTCTGGGAATTACATCCCAGCTCCTCACCAACCTCCCAGGGAAAAATTCCATCGCAATACCCCATCTAAACCTACAGTCTTTGAATTTGAAGCCATTTCCCCTTTTTTTCTGTCACTCCATCCCTTGTAAGGTGTCTCTCTCCAAGCTTTTCCATTTCCGTTCTTTATCCGAGTGGCTTGTACCAAGTAACAAGAGGAAACAGCCTCAAGTTGTGCCAGAGGAGGTTTAGATGGGATATTAGGGAAAGTTCCTTCAGGAACAGCATAGGAACAGGCTGCCCAGGGCAGTGGTGGAGTCCCCAGTGAAATCCTGATTTGGGTATTGGGAAAGCAGCTGACAGTGAATTCAGCCACGTGCCCCAAACTTTCCTGCTGCCAGGGGTCAGGTAGAAATAACCTCTGAGGAGAGCAGAGCGTGTCTGCAGAGAAAGGACAGGCCATGGAACCAACCCTGGATAAAATCCCAGCTTTAGGAAATCCCTTGCGTTGCCCTGCAGTGGGTAATAATTAAGAAATTGGGTTTGTGGCATCATTCAGGAGCTCTGGCAGGAGCAGGACTTTAATTTACCCTCTTACAGTGAGGGCAGGGACAAAAATCCTTCCTTTTCTTGCAAAACTCTCTTATCTCATTTCCCCCCTGTGGCAGACCAGCTGGAGAGGTTTAGTGATGCTTTTTGGTGGTTGTTCCAGAGCTTTCTGGGAGGTCTGTGGAACAGGTCATGGCTGTTCTGTAAAGCTGGGGCCAGAGAACAGCCCAAGGAGCCACCTGAGCACAGGTTTTAAATGTTAATTCCTTTACTGAAATTAGTAACGTTGAAATGTTGAGCTTGAAATGGTGTTTTTGAATTTTAGGATATCTCAAAGACTGTAAAACACTCAAAAAGGAAATTTGTTCAAATTGAAAAGCCTCCTGTGTGCCAAAAATTACTGCAGGAAGGAAAGAAGTACAGATTGATCTGTGAGCCAGAAGCTGAGATTACTCCTGAGGTGAGTCCCTTACACAACCCTCACTTCCTGCACTGCAGCTTCCCTGGAAATATGGCACAAGAAGGAACCATTTGCCTCTCAGAGCCCTAAAATTTTGGGATGAAATCCTGATGCTAAAGTCAAAACTGGAGAAATTGGATTTGGTTCGGATCTCACCCTACAGCCAGTCGCCTTCTCTTTCGTTTATTTTCGGTAAATATTTATATTTGGGTTCTATTTCTGTTGTGTAGGAGATTGTGTTTATTGATGGGTCACACTTGAAGCTGAAGAGTTACTTTGAGGTGTATCTGGAGAAGCCTGATGACTTCACCTTGTCCCTGGTGGAGCAGGACTCGGATGAGACCGTCTGGAAAGCCAGACTCCGGGAGAGTGAGTCCTTGGGAATGGTGTGGGGTGGGAGGACCTTAAAGATCATCCAGTTCCACCCCCAGGGACACCTCCCACTGTCCCAGGGTGCTCCAAGCCCTGTCCATGGTGGTCTGGGGCACATCCAGGGGCAGCCACAGCTTCTCTGGGCACGGTTCCTCCCAGGGAACAATCCCTTCCCAAAATCCCGCCCAGCCCTGCCCTCTGGCAGTGGGGAGCCATTCCCAGTGTCCTGTCCCTCCATCCCTTCTCCAGAGTCTCTCCACCTTCCCTGCAGCTCCTCCAGGCCACGCTGAGCTCACCCCAAAGCTTCTTATCCCAGCTGTCCCAGCCTCTCCTCCCGGCAGAGCTGCTCCATCCCTCTGCTCATGGAAGGGTTTCATTTGGAGCTTAAAGACCATTTAGTTCCAACCCTCCTGCATATTATTCCATGTAATAATATTGCTCCATATATTATCTGTGGAATTGCATAATTTAATAGAAGTTGCATGTTATTATATTATTATTTCACGTTGTAATATATTGTTCCATATATTATCTGTGGAATTGTACAATATAATATAAAATTACATCTTTTTGCATTATAACTTGCAATCTCCCTTGCCTGTCTGGGCCTGCTGCAGCCCGTTGAATAAAAGGGGAAAAATCTCATTCTATCAAACCTGAGGGGTTGGAATCCACCCAAGAGCTTTGCTTTGTGTCTGGGAATTCTCAGAGCTGGGAACTCCTCCCTCACGTTTCCCCCCTGTGACCTTTCCCAGGGGATTGGATCCATTATGACCAGAACAAGAACGAGCAGAAGAGGAGCACGGCCGGTGAGTGGCTGCAGATAACTCGGGCTGGGCCCCTGTTCCTCGTGCCCCTCTGTGCCTCTGGGGACAGGGGACAGCAGGGACAGCCCCTCTGCTCCCTCCCCAGGTGTCAAGAAGCGGAAGCCAGCCCTCAGCATCCTGGAGGAAGAGGGGCTGCAGAGCAAAAAGCAGAAAACTGGCAGCGCTGCAGGTGGGGCCTGGCTGGGAAAGAACCTCCCTGGGGGTCGGTTCTGTGTCCTGTGCTTGGAGCTGAGCTGGCTTTTTCCAAGGATTTCTCCCTGTGGAATGGTCCAGGCTTGGGGAAGAGCAGCTGGAAAGGTGTCTGGTGGGAAAGGAGCTGGGGGTGAGGGCTGGCAGTGGCTGGACATGAGCCAGGGGTGGCCAAGGAGGTCCCAGGCCCGGGGCAGTGATTGTCCCCCGTGCTGAGGCTCCTCCAGCCCTGGGGCAGCTTTGGGCTCCTCACAAGGACACTGAGGGTGTCCAGGGAGGGGAATGGGGTTGGGAAAGGGGCTGGAGCAGCTGAGGGAGCTGGAAAGGGGCTCAGCCTGGAGAAAAGGAGGCTCAGGAGGGACCTTGTGGCTCTGCACAACTCCCTGCCAGGAGGGGACAGCCAGAGGGGGATTTGGGATCTTATCCCAGGGAACAGGGACAGGAGGAGAGCAAACGGCCTCAGGCTGGGCTCAAGGTGGATTTGGGGGAAAATCTGACGTTTTTCAGATGGAGTGGGAGCCAAAAGCTTAACAGACCAACAGCTGATGATGGTCGCCAAGCTGCTGGACCGGCACTGGCCGGAAGTCGCCATCGAGTGCCTGCAGATCGAGATGAAGGACATCGAGGACATCCGGGCCATGGAGGCTGCGGTGAAAATGCAGAAATTCCTGATGCTGAGGAAGTGGAGGGACAGGGAGCAGGGCAATGGAACGGCAGAGGCGCTGCAGAGCAGCCTCGGGGAAAAAGCCACCTACGAGATCCTGCAGACGCTGCAAGGTATCGCCCCCGGGCACTGAGCCCGGCCCCTTCCAGCTGGATCCTGGGGATTCCCTCAGGGAATTCACCAAATCCCCCGTGCCTGGTTTGTTGTGGAGGGCAAATTCATCCCCTCTCAGCAGTGGCTTTGTGTTTTGTGGTGTTTTTGTCCTTCCCTTCAGGGGCTGATACAAAATGAAGAATGTTTTTGCCCTGAGTGTGGGGAGCACTCCCGGGTGTCCCAACCCACTGCCCAGGTGTCCAAACCAGTTGTTGGGATTCCCTGGAAGTCCTGAGAGGAGATGTTTGGGTCTTTATTTCCAGAATGGCTAATTAATGGTTAATTAATTAATTAACACCTTCCCTGATGGATGACTTGGTGGTTCCATCCCGTGTGGGGATGGATTTCCCAAGGGAGCTCCCCCTCCTTTCCGTGGAGTTCTTATGTTCAGTTCACCTTCTGCAAATCCAGGTTATTCAAGGAGCTGGAAATTATCCCTGCCCGTGGCAGGGGTTGGAATTTAATAATATTTAAGGTCTTTTCCAATCCAGACCGTTCCATAATTTTATCAGCTCAGCCAGCCAAGGGGAATTGTCCTCAAAAATTAAATGGATTTTTTTTTTTTTTTTTGCAACAGCAAAACTGTGTTCTTTCTTAATTCCTTCACTTAGGACAAAAGGAAATGGCCTCAGGTTTTGCCAGGGGAGGTTTAGATTGGATATTGGGAAAATTCCTTCATGGAAAGGGCTGTCCAGGCCTGGCACAGTCACGTCCCTGGAGGGATTGATCAGATGTGTGGATGTGGCACGTGGGGACACGGGGTGGCCTTGGCAGCGCTGGGAATGGTTGGGCTGGATCATCTTAGAGCCCTTTCCCAACCCAGTTCCATGATTAATTCTCCCTGGCAACAGCCTGGCTGGAAAAGGTGGAGAGCTCTCCCTGACTGACCCTGTGCCACTGCCTTGTGCTGCCTCAGGGGTGCAGGTTTAATACATTTGTTTTGCAACTTAAGAGAATTTGAATTTAAAAATGTTTCAGTTCGAGTCTTGGCGAGAACTTGCAGAGATCCCATGATCCAGGTGTGTTTTTCCCTTCCCTCAGGTTTCCTGGCTCAGAGCTGAGCCAGCTGGAAGGAGGAGGAGGAGGAAGAGGAGGTGGGAGCTTCCCAAGCCAACCATTCTGCTCCCCCGGGGTCCTGCTGGCGTTCAGGAATGTTGGTGGCATCACCACTGGGCTGGAGGTTCAGGCAGGATCCTCCAGAGAAACCTGAATGGGATTTTGGGTGGATGGAAGCCACTTCCCAGACTGCCAGGAGAGGTGGATCCCGGAATTCCAGGTTCTCACCTGGAAAGACACAAACACTGGAAGAAACCGCTTTGTCTTTTTCATCAGCTGGAAAAGATTTTTATTTCCATCAGGGAAAAACAGGGAGAAGAACTCCCCTGGAAACTTTCACCCCCTTCCAAAAACCACTGAACTGCCAGAATCATGAGGTGCATGGGATTTCTCATGGATCAGGGAAGAATAATCCCAAACTTGCACCAGATTCCTTTCCATAATCACTGTATATATGAAATTATTGTATAGATCCTGTACATCCAGTCCTTGTTAAGCTGTGGTTCCGAAATTCCTGAATTCCTGAAATTCCCAAAGATGGGAACACCACTATGAACTCCAGGCAGCTCAGAATTTCCCCATGGAATTTCTCCCTTCTCTGTATAGCTTGTCTCCATTTTTTTTTAACGTTGTTTAATACTTTTTTTGTATGAGAAACTTTTTATACTTTTTTTTCTTTAACTTGATTTATTCGAACTTGAATAGAATTTAGGTGCTTAAATGAAATCCCTGTGCTGCAGGATTGGAAAAAAAATTGGGAAAAATGGAATTTGCAGAAGAGAGGAGTGACCAGATCCAGGATTGTCTTGTTTTTAAGGCCGTGGGATGCTTGGGATCATCTTCCTCTGTGTATGTTTGGGAAAGGAGAACATACTTTTAAAAAATATGGATTAAACAGGAAAAATTTCCATTATTTCCATCTGAATTTTGATGTTTGTTTTAGTTGGATGAAGTGTTGGGAAGTTGTTGATGTCCTGGGAAGAGCAGGAGGATGGAAGTTGTTCCTCAGCCTCTGGAAAAGCTGGAGGTGCCACCAAAGGCATCCAAAGGAGTTTTTTGGGATGGAAATCCCCAAATCCCATTCCAACCCCTGCCAGGGGCAGGAGCACCTTCCCTATCCCATTTTTTCCAAGAGGGAAACTTGGATTTTCAAACACCCCAATTACAGGCAGGTGCCTTCCCATGCCAGCAAAATCCAAAGAGTTTCAAAGGATTCATGTCGGATCCCAAGGGACAAAAAAAACCTCCATGATTTTGAAGGAAACTTGGATTTTATTAGGCAATAAATAGAATAAATAGGGAATATCATAAATAAATCATGGACCAGGATGGAATCAGGGAATAGAATGGAATATCATGGTAAATGAAGGAATATCACCATAAATAAATCAGGGAATATAATAATAAATAAATCAAGGAATATAATTATAAATAAATCAGAGAATATCATCATAAATAAATCAGGGGGTATAATCATAAATAAATGAAGGAATATAATTATAAATCAGGGAATATAATCATAAATCAAGGAATATCATCACAAATCAGGGAACAGAATGGAATATCATCATAAATAAATCAAGAAATAGAATGGAGTATCATCCTAAATAAATCATGGAATGATTCATTATTATTAGGAATAGGAATTAAATTCCTATAGGAATAATAAAAAATTAGGAATTTATTCTTACTAGGAATATCATCCTAAATAAATCATGGAATAGAATACCCTGAGTTGGAAGGGATCCCCAAGAAAAGGGATTATCACCAATAGCTCTCAGTTCCTGAGAAATGAGCAGAATAAATCAGAGTTGGGAACATTTTGATGCGGCCGAAATTCCACAATCCCGGGAGTTTAGCGGGGTTTAAGAGGCACAAATCCCAAAAAAACCCTGAATTCTACGGAACCCTGGGTGGGCGTGGGTCCCTCTGCTGTGCCGGGGGGATTCCCGGGGGGATTCAGAGGGAGCTGAGGAAGCTCAGCACTCTGCTGATGGTGACGCTGCGGAGGCGCAAAGCCAGGAGCGCCCCGCAGAGCCGGAGCCGCTCCGGGAACGGCGTCGAGCCCAGGCCCGGGGGGGAGCCCGGGGGGGATCCTGATGATCCCAAGGATGGTGCCAATGGTGATCCCGAGGGTGATCCCGATGGTGATCCCAATGATGATCCCAATGATGGTGCCAATGGTGATCCCGAGGGTGATCCCGATGGTGATCCCAAGGATGGTGCCAATGGTGATCCCGAGGGTGATCCTGAGGGTGATCCCGATGGTGATCCCAATGATGGTGCCAATGATGATCCCAATGATGACCCCAATGATGCCAATGATGATCCCGACGATCCCGATGCCGATCCCAATGGTGACCCCAATGATCCCAATGATGACCCCAGTGATGCCAATGATGATCCTGACGATCCCGATGCCGATCCCAATGGTGACCCCAATGGTCCCAATGATGACCCCAATGATCCCGACGATCCCGATGCCGGCGGCGCCTCCGGCCCCTTCCTGCTGCAGTTGCCCAGGGCCTGCCCAAGGTTAGGAAATGCCTTAAACCAAAACGTCCCTTGGATTTTTCTCCCCCCTCAGGGGTGAACGGCAAGGCTGGGAAGTGAGGACGGGTGGAGGGAAAAATTGGGGATGTTTGGTTTATGGTGAATAGAGTCAGGGAAGAATCTGGGATGATTATTGTTAATAGACTGAGGGAAAAATTTGGGATATTCAATTTATCATTAATAGAGTGAGGGAAAAGTTTGGGACATTCAATTTATCATTAATAGAGTCGGAAAAATTTGGGATATTTGGTTTATGGTGAATAGAGTCAGGGAAGAATCTGGGATGATTATTGTTAATAGACTGAGGGAAGAATTTGGGATATTCAATTTATCATTAATAGAGTGAGGGAAAAATTTGGGATATTCAATTTATCATTAATAGAGTCGGAAAAATTTGGGATATTTGGTTTATGGTGAATAGAATCAGGGAAGAATCTGGGATGATTANAATAGAGTGAGGGAAAAATTTGGGATATTTAATTTGTCATTAACAGAGTGAGGGGAAAATTGGCAATATTTATTTAATTTATCATTAATAGAGTGAGGGAAAAATTTGGGATATTTAATTTGTCATTAACAGAGTGAGGGGAAAATTGGCAATATTTATTTAATTTATCATGAATAGAGTGAGGGAAAAATTTGGGATATTTGTCATAAACAGAGTGAAGGGAGAAATTTGGGATATTTAATTTATCATTAATAGATGGAAAAATTTGGGATATTTAATT
>VYXD01001555.1:62224-95335 GCA_013397195.1 Hylia prasina | reverse complement strand
ACGGGGGGACACGGGGGTGGCACGGGCACCGTGAGCGCCTGGGCGCTGCTGCTCCCTCCCGGCACCTGCCCGGCTGCGCTCGGGGTGTGCCCGCTCCCGCCTTCCGCTGCCCCGCTCTTGGGAATCCTCCCCAAAACGCGTCCCGTTGGTGCGCACAGCGCTGCAGCCTTCCCCGTGTAGCTGGGGATGGCAGGACAGGGGGCTCGGCTCTTGCCGAAGGCAGCGGGGAGAGCCGGAATGCCCAGCAGAGCTGGAATTGCACTGCTGGGGTGCGGGCGTCCCCACGGGGACACCGGCCTGATGTTTGTGCCTGGTGGGACCCAGGCACAGCAACCAGCCCCCCTGTGAGGGATTCCCACCACACAAAGTCGTTCTCCCACAGCGGCCGTGCCCCTGTGCCACGAGGAAGAGTGGGTGTGTTCTGCTTTGGGATGTCAGGGCGCTCACAAACGCTGCTCCAATCAACTGACACGAGATCCCACTCCCATTTGCCATGTTCCCAGTTATTGCAGCAGTACAAAATACATCCAAACTCTGAACTGAGGCAGCATTAATAATAACAAATGTAAATACCTGAAGCAATGGGGCTGAGGTTAAAACTCTCATGCCCCCATTCTCCAAAACACTGTAGTGAAATTTACCCAGTGCTTTTTGATTCCACAACGCTTAGGATGCAAAGACCAAGGGATGTGTTCTCCAGTGTTTTTTAGAGCCACCACTGCCAGCGAATCGCTCACAGCGCCGCATTCCCCATCCAGAAGGTTCTGTGGTTTCCACTCCCTTCCCCACACAAAATGAAGCAGCAAAACCCCAGAAACCCCATCAGGCAATGCTTACCATGGTAGAAAAGGTGGATGTTTAATGAGGACAGCAGGCAGCACAGAGGGCAGGGGCCAGGAGAGCCCTGAGCAGCCTGGGGGAAGCTGTGGATGGGCTGGCCCCAGGCACTGCTCAGGGCCATGGCAGGGTCTGTCCCAGTCCCTCATTCCTGGCATTCCCTGGAACACAGAGGTGCAGCCTTGCTGCTCTGGAACCCCCGAGCACACGGAGCAGTGTTTTATCACATCAGTGCACACTGATAGCTGCTCTCCAAAAATGAGATAGTTAAGGAAAGAACAGGGAGAGAACAACACGACTCGGTTTGAAAGCCCAGCCTTTCAACACTTCTGATAATCAGAGTGCCTCAAGTAGAGAAGGTGAAAAGCTCCCGGCACAACACTGGGAAACATCTGAAAATGGAGCATTTATTCAGATTAGCTCATTGTTTCTGTTCCTTGAGCTGAGCTCTTCCTGTCAGCGGTGCAGGCAAGTGTTTGTCACTGCTGTCAGTGGAGAGTCCATTTGGATGGCTGACAGGTTTGGGCTCATTTAGTAACATTTCCTTAAACAGAAAATGTGAGAAGGATTTTTTCTTCTCCCAGAAATTAGAAAATTGCGGAGTTGTTGTGGTCTGTTGTGTAAACATGCTCTCAGTTCCTTTCCTCCCTCCGAAAATTGAATTATTTAGCTAGTGGGTTATATTTAGGTCCTTTTAAAGAAAGTCAATATCAAAGGAAGTAGACTTTGATCTGTCTTTGAGGTGATAACTCTTAATATGTTCTATCTATCCATTACGAGGCTAAGATGGATAGGGCAAACTCTTCCTTGGTTTCAGAACAGAGTCAAGAGTTGAATGGCATCCAAATTACAAAACTCCATAAAATTCATTAAAGAATAACAAACCCCTCAAATTTAAACAGGTCATGTAGGTTAATTTTAAAGTAAACTTTGGTGAAAATCACAGAGGCTTGAGATCCAATGGTGAGTTTTTCTTTTGCACAGACATTCTTGTGGTCTCGAGGATAAAACTACTCAGGCTCTCAAACACCACAAAATATTTTAATGTAACTGCTCCTGCTCAGGTGGTCTCCTTGTTCTTCTGCTCCTTCCCTGTCAGCAGGTACAGAAACTCTGAACATCTGACACAGCTCATCTTTCCATGGCTGTGAGGAAAAGGCTTCCCTTGCTCCTTCCCACGGCTCTCTGCCAGGCTGTGCTCCAGGTCACCATCCAGAGAAATAACGTTTTGCTTTGGTTAAAAAGGGTACAAGCCCTGTGCCATAAAGCCGTAAGTCAAATCTGGTGCCCAGGAACAGATCAGGCCTGAGGGCCTTACCCTGAATGGGAAAGAGGGATGTGTGACCCCATAAACCCTTGTAGGAAACGTTTCAAGGTGACAGAGCACCAGAACAACCCCGGTTACCATTAGGTGAGGATTGCTTTTTTAATTAGCCCTTGAGATGGTGTGCTCCAAAATACCATTCCAAGAGCCCGGAACAGGGCAGTCCCTTCCCTGGCACCCAACACCCGAGTGTACCTTCGGGCAATGAGTCCTGAAGTGACTGCCCAGGACTGCAGGGCCTTTGCCTTGCACTGAAGGCAGCTCTGGGCCACAGAGCAGCTCCTCCCTGTGCCCCCGGAGTGGCACTGCCCCAGGAGGTGGCTGCAGGGTGGCAGGGGTGTGGCTGTCCCGGGCAGCAGCCTGGGAGGGTGGGAAGGGGCTCTGTGTGTGCCAGCCCACACTAATGACCTCCCTTAGGTACCAGAGAGAATTGGGATCTATTTCCCAACCCACGGCTCTGGTGGCACACCGAGGCTTCTTTCCTTTTGCCCTTGCTGGGTAACCTATTTTATCAATGTTATGCAAATGTACTGCAATTATTTAAACTCTCTTATTGCCACTCAGGGCGATTCTCCTCCTGGCCCTGCTGTTGTGTAGCTGAGGGATCATGGCACTCTCTTCTGTGCTTCTCTTTTCCTAGCTTTAAAATGGCAACAGGGATGTTAACCTTATTGAAACACTTGGAATTCTCTAGAGGGGAAGCATCAAACAATATTTCCCTGTTCTAACCTGTAGCGTGCAATTTTTAAAATTCACATATAATCCATCTTCCAGGGAGGTGAAAGTTTATTTGTAGAGTTTATTTACTTGTAGTAAGCAGCCATTTGAATTCATCCTAGAGCATATTTATGCTCACAGGCCTGAGCATCCTGCTCGTCACAGAGAGCTTCCAACCAGTGCCCAGCACTCCCTCCCCATTTCCTGCCATCTTTTATCTGGTTTGCCTTCCAAAGAGAGATCCTCCCCTCCTGCCACCGAGCCAGCTGGTGCCAGCAGTGCCAGGAGCACCAGGAGAAGTCCCCAGTGCCAGCAGTGCCCTCGGTTTGCTCTGCTCTGGCCACGGAGGGAACGACGGAGGCGCAGCCCAGATCGACACAGGGACGTTTTTTCTAGACCCTTCCACAGACACCTTATTAATAATGTAGAGTCACAGAGAGAATTTTTAAAATAACCGTGGAGATGATGCAAGGCTGCAATTATGGACACACTTAAACCCAAATATATTTGCCCTGGTGGTCAGCAGTTCTGTTCCTGAGCACGGCCACAATCTAAACCAAGGGTTTTAAAGCAGGATAGGCCAAATCCCTCCTGCCCGTCTGTCTGCAGGTGAAATGTGCTCAAGCCTAAGGATCTGAACAGCCAGAGGGGCCTTTGACAGAGGCTGAAGATCAGATTTGGGCTGTGCTGGGTCACAGGAAGAGCAGGAGCTGTGGCAAAGGCTTTCCACCAGGTGCCTCAGGTGCCCGTTTTGCTGGCTGCAAGCCCAGAGGGGGTGGCCAGCAGTGACTCTGCTGTTGTCTCAAAGGACTGCCTTGGGACATGCCTACGTTTTGTGGGATCTGGAGGACAGGACCACGTTGGCATCAGAGAGAAAATAAACCCCATCTCCTTTTGCCACTGGCGAGCAGCACCGGCGCTGTTACCCGGGAAAGGGAAGTGGTACAAACCGCCTGACTGCACTTCCACAGAGGGACACGGCAAAGAGGAGACTCCTCAGGACAGACCTGAGACAAGAGAGGCACAAGAGCCCTGCAGAGGAGCAGGGGAGGATGGAAGGAATCCCGAGGTGTGGGTGCTGCTCTGCAAGCAGCATTACAGCACAACATCTCAGCCAGGTCTTCATCCTGCCCTTACTAAACTGCTCTCTTTGCTCTCTCCTACCCTGGAAAATGCTTCAGTACAGCCACATTGATACTTCAGCCACCTGACATTACTCTTGGGACCAAGGAAAGCTGAAATCAAAAGAAGAATCCCATGGACAGGCTGGTCCCAAAGCTGAGGAGCACAGCAGGGCAGCCCAGCCCCTCTGCACACAGTGAACAGGAGAGCCTGGTGCCTTTCCTTTATCCACTGCACTCCTGGCTCTGCACTGCACCGAATTTGGCAGTGATTTGTTTTCCAGATATTAAGATCAACCTCTCTTCTATGGCCTCAAACCATGTAACAGAAGAAGGGACATTCCCACTCCTGCCTATTGAAACAAATGGCCACTGTCCTACAAGGCAACCCTTCCCTAACCTGTTCAGGAGCTGTTGGGAATAGCTCTCCTGCTGGTGTGGAAAAGAGAAGAACTAGGACATTCTCCTCTCTGGCTGGTAGATTTAACAGAAAAATTAGCAGGAAAGTTATGAGTAAATCTTCATATTGCCACTGTGTTAGAGACAAAGGCTTTTGAAAACATCCCAGTACAGGTGTGCTGAAGAACAGGTTTAATTTTCAATCATTTCGGGGAGCATTCTGATTTTAAATGCTGCTGTAGCCTCTCCTGTCAGGTTTTAAAGTCTGATTGTTTGAATTCCAGAATAACAGACCAAGTGAACAACACTGGTAGAATCCCAGAATCTCCTGAGCTGGGAGGGACCCTCAGGGGTCACTGGGTCCAACCCTGTCCCTGCACAGACACCCAGCAACCCCACCTGGGCATCCCTGAGAGCAGTGTCCAAACGCTCCTGGAGCTCTGGCAGGAAAATCCTTGTTGGTTTTGTGTTGCATGGAAGATCACCTGCACAGGGCTGTGGGAAACTGAGCTCTGAGTGCTGCTGCTCCCTTTGGTTAGGTCAATATTTAGAGGAAAGTTTGATAAATACTCTGTTTTCTGAACCACTGCTGTTATGAAGCCCCCAAGATGCACAGGGAAAAAATGTCATTAACAGGAGTCTGGCTATCTAGTCAGGTGAGGTCAGAGTCTGAATTTCCAGCCCTTCCAACCAGTTTTTGCTGTCAGTGTCTTGCAGAACAGTTATTTGCAGGAAAAACAGAAGCCAGGCTGAAATATGGCCTGATCATCCAAAGCTGCTTTATGCCAAAAAGTCAATCTTTCTCAGCAGGGACTGTCACTACAAGATAAAACATTGCCCCAAGGTCACTGCAGTTGGAATTCCCATCACAAGGTTTTCATACTTGCCTTCAGATGTGTCTTGTGAGTACTTGTTCCAGGGAAACAGAAAGGTTGCATCTGACTGGGGAGGTGGGGGATCTCCTGGGCTGCGGCGTGGGGGCTCAGAGCCCTCGAAAACGGGAGACTTCTTTGAACTCCAAAATAATGGCTCTGATTTCTGCTGCGCACGTGCCTCGAGTAGGGACTTTATAAATTTAAAGGGGGTGTTTTCAGAAATAATCTCTTTAGCTGGAGTGTTTCCTCTGCAAGAGTTTCCTGCGTCGATGAAAGGAACTTTAGCTCGTGAAAGTGGGCAGAGACTAAACGCCCAGAGTCTTGAATGCCTCTTGAAGCCACTCTGTATTTTATTTATTTGCACTAATCTTTGCAAAGCCACAGAGCTCTTTTATGGGGAACCATCCTTTTAATTTCAACTGAATACAATATTTTAAGGCACCAACCCCCCAAACCTGGAACAGAAGGGGAAGAAAAAATTAGGAAGAGAATACTTCAACGATTTTTTTTAAGCTGCCATTCTTATTAATCACTCATGCTAGGTTAAAGAAATATGAAAATAATAACAAAAACCCCTGCTGGACCATAGCTAGTCTACCAAAGAAGGAGGAGGCAAAGCCCAAAGCAGGCAGGGGATGGGTTCTGCTCTGCATTTTTCCAGGCAGTGAGTTATGGCCTCTATAGAGAGATGAGGAGTAATGTTTGCTGTGGCACATAATTGGCAAGGTACGCTGTGTTTTCCATCTTTATGTTTTCCCAATCATATTTCAACTCATGTCACTGCAGATAACTCCCTCTCTGACCCTTTGGCTTTAAATAGCAGAAAATACAACCCGTGTTTTCCAGTGAGATAAACAGAAATTTGTCTCTCTTTTATTTCACAGCTTAGTCAATTTATGAGGGGGACTGATAGGGCGGGACAGGCTGTTTAGAAACACCCTTAGATCCCAAACTGCTGAGCACCTACTGACTTCCTGCAAGTAAATCCACTCTGCATTTTGCAGGCTTAGGCTTTGTTTCCCAAGCAACATCAAGGTATTGCACACCTTTTATAAAAATAAGTTCCCATTTCTAACCTGTGTGAATGAAGTTTTTACAAAGTTTTCGAATTTGAAGATGAACCTTAAACCCAAATGAAGTTAGCTAAATTAAAACCAGAATGCAGACCAGCCTGTGCAGCTGGTGGACAGGCTGATCAGCCCAAACCCAGCCCAGCAAACACTCATATCCAAATTCAGAGGCATGCAGTGAGGGTTTGCAGAATTAGGGCTCCAAGGTGTGCATGGGCTGTGTATAACTGTGCTCAGCGTTAGCAGAGCAGCTGCCCTGGTGACACCTGTGCCTGCACCCACCTGTGACCCCCCAGTGCTTCCCCCGGTGGCATCTGGCACCCCAGGGCGGCGGCTGACCGTGCAGAGCTCAGAGACAGTGGAACAGACAGCCTGGCAAGGTGCCCTGCCCAGTGCAGGGTCTGCAGACAGCACTCCAGCGCTCTGGGGGAGGATCTGCATCAGCACATGGAGCTGCAGAAATCTTGGAAGCCATCAAAGCCCAGCTCTGTGCCACCAGAGCAAAGGGAGCTGCAGGTGCAGCACTCAGCGAAGCCCAGAAAAGCCCAGGAAGAGCAGGAGGATATTTCTGCCCAAGCCTTGGAGAGGAGCCCCCCTGGTCACACAGCACTGAGGCACTGGCTGGGGCTGGGGAGAGCCCCAGGTGAGGGGAGGGAGCAGAGCCATGGCTGGAACCCATCAGGTCATGGCCTTGGGATGGCCAGAGCAACCTCTGACCACTGCTGGGTCCTTCTCCGGAGTTCCAGTGCTTGGAGTCCAGCTCTGGAGTGTTTGCCATGGTTTGTCTGAGATAAGGAGAAGAATGTGTGATCTGGGAGCTCAAAGGAGGGCTTGTAATTCTTGTCCAGGGCAGGTTGGATGGGGCTTGGAGCACCCTGGAGTGGTGGAAATGTCCCTGCCCGAGGCAGGGGTGGAAGGAGAGGAGCTTTAAGGTCTCTTCCAGCCCCAACCATCTGGGATTCCATGATTCTGTGACAGGTGGCTCTCCACCTTTGTCTGACTTCTGTAGCAGCAGCTGCCTGGCCATACCCGGGTGAAGGGACCTTTCCCCCTGAGATCCTCCAGGAATTTCCAATCTCTGCTGAGATCCAAAGGAGAGGAGTTGAATTTCTACTCAGAAGTGCAGGAACCGCCCCGTGCTCAGGTTTGGGCACAAACTCCTGGGACCTCAAGCCCTGCCACAGAAGAGACTCAGGCTGGTGTGAGCTTCCCTCCCAGGCTGGCATTTCTGTGAGCCAGGCCAGGGTAATGAGACTTGAAGAAGTCAATCATTTATGAAAAACAGGAACGGTTGGATGCAGAGGTGACAAACCCACATCACTTTATCACCACTCCACAAGTGCCAAGGCACTTCCTACCTGGGTCAATTCTTCCAGACACCTACTTTGTTTACCTTGTAATCTCCAAAATTCAGCTTTTAAAAGGATGCTAAGATTTTCTCCCAAATAAGACAAACGTATAAAATAATTTAAGTAATGTAATTTATGATCAAGCTTGACACTGGCTTCTGACTCTGCTCGTACTAATTTTATTTTTTCTGCATTGCATCTTTCTCCCCTCTAAAAAGCAGAAGAGCTGCTCAGCCTCTACAGTGCTGAGTGTGTCAGATTAAGGTGATCTCCCAGTGGCTTTTGTTCTAGATCTTGAAAATAACTTGTGCTGAACAAAAGCAACCAAAATCAAAGGGAAAAAAAAGAACCAGGTGTAAATTCAACTGCAGAATATTTCTTTGACAATTTCCCATTTGCTGCTTCATGGAACAGAAACCTGGTGTGATGCCTTGCTGCCCTCTGAGAGATCAAGTGGGACTTCTTATTGTACACTGTTTATCAGGGCCTTTTTCACAGTGTTGTGCTTGAAATAGTGAGGGTGTTGATGAGTGTAAACTGGAGGAGGAGCTCCACTCCAAATACACCTAAAGCCTGAGATTTCTCTTGCACATTCAGATTTTTATACAAAGCCAAAAATTCTAGAGAGCTTCATCTGCAACGTCCCCAGTCAAAATGAATCATTTTATGATTTCTTTTTTAAGTAAGGAGCAACAAGGAATCCTTTGAGGAAGTCTGATAATTGACTGTAAATTCCTTCATAAATGCAGCATGTAGCAGCATTAGGGAATACTGCCTTTGCTAATAGAGGGCACGAAGTTGACTATTAACAGATTGTGATAATGTCATCTTGTTTTCCATTTTACTTCCTCGACATAAGGAAGTGAACATTTATCATTAAAAGCGACAAGCAGAGAAATCCAGATCATGTTCCACCAAAGGGATGCAGCCAAGGCTGAAGTGTTGTAAGCTTTCTTTCCCAAGTGGTGATTTTTTTGTGAAATGCAGTGAACAGCAGAAATGGGCTTGTTCCATGGGTAACAAACCCTTGCCAGCAGCTGAGGTCTGCCAGGACTCGGCTGACGGGCACTTGGAGAAGGGAAGCAGATCTTCCCATCTGGAATCCCCTAATTAAGAGCCTGATTCTGATCCTCTTGAACAAGGGTGCATCTGGTCATTAGAGAAATAAGAGTAGGACAAGTCGGTTTGAGAGATCCAAAAATTTTCAAGGGCTGTTTGATTTTCATGGGCAACCTCTGCACACCTCCTCAGGCTGTGAAGGACCCTCTCTCAGCTGAACTGATCCTGTAGGGTCCCCAAATGGGAAATACACATCAGGATGCAACAAAACTTCCAAAGGAGGAATTAGATCTTTTTCAGGGGCAGCAGGTGCTGCATTTGCAGGAACAGGAGGTGCTGCATTTGCAGGGACAGGGGGTGCTGCATTTGCAGGGACAGGGGGTGCTGCATTTGCAGGGGCATGAAATAAACCCCCTCCGCCCCCGGCTCCTTGGCTGGCTCAGTTTCTTGGGGGGCTTTGGGGGGATCTCTCAGGGAACAGGGCAAAAGATTCCAAAAGAGGCTCTCACCCCCTGAATTATTCCAAGGCTTTATTCTCGAAGGGTTCCAGGGGAGAAAGAGGACGAACAAGGAAGAACTGGGCCTTATCTAGTTTCCAGCTCAGGACAGATAGCTGGACCTCAGCCAGCTGGGTCAAGAAAGGAAGGAAGGGTCGAACTACACTGTCACAGACATCAGGGGGGTTCTGGGGGAAAATCCATTCCCCAGAGGAATACGACAGGGGCAGGGGGTGCTGCCCGTTCCCTCACGGCGCTGACGGCCCCTTCCCCTTGCAGGGAGCAGGGAGGCGGCCTTCACGTACGCCATCATCGCGGCCGGCGTGGCCCACGCCATCACCGCGGCCTGCACGCAGGGCAACCTCAGCGACTGCGGCTGCGACAAGGAGAAGCAGGGCCAGTACCACAAGGAGGAGGGCTGGAAATGGGGCGGCTGCTCCGCCGACATCCGCTACGGCATCGGCTTCGCCAAGGTCTTCGTGGACGCCCGGGAGATCAAGCAGAACGCCAGGACGCTGATGAACCTGCACAACAACGAGGCCGGGCGCAAGGTGGGTGGCCGTGCCGCGTGAAGGGGTTGGTGCGTCTTTGTTGAAGGTCGTGGAAGCTGGGTGGCTGTAAAAGTCCTTTGTTGTATGGGTAAAATCAGCCTGAGGAAGGTAAAGTTGTTACAGTTGGTGGTAGTATGTAGGAAGCCTTTTAGCACAGAGTCTTTATGTGTCGGGCAGTAGCGTCTTATTAGCAGTAGTAGCAGTAATAGCAGTGACAGCACTCATAATGTGTGTTCTGTGAGAGTTCTAGCACTCTCAAAGCAGTGTATTTTATTCTATTTTTAGCCAATCAAGTACAAACATGAATCTACTATTGTTTTGTTGGACCTGTCCTAACCTAAAACTGATGTGTGAAAGTAGTCGTAAATTCTTACATAAATTCTACGTATATAACTTTAGCTTGTTCTATCTAGCAAGGCTACATTGTTCTAGTTATGTCTAGAACTTGGTTTTGTAAAGGGTAAAACTACTGAACTTTAAACTAGGTTGTAGGGTCTTTTCTTACTAACTACTTCAGTCTCTTATTCACTTAAGGCACTTAAAATACTCTCTACTTACTTAAAACTAGACTCACATTTCTACCTCATGCCTGCATGGATTTATGCATGTTAGTTTCTCTGAAAGTTTTAATTCAGCCCTCACATTTCTGAACACCCCTGGGCCTGTGAAGATGGGGCCCAGAGGAGTTTGTATCCAGCCGTGTCCATCCCGGGCCAGGATGGGGTTTGGTGCCCGGCACAGCAGGAGAACCACGGGGCTGCCGTGCTGACACCATTCACAGCAGACAAGCAGGCACCTCTGCGCGTTGTTGGACCATCTGCTCGTCAAACGTTTGTCTAAATGTCACTCTGTGGCTGGAAAAAAGGGGAAAAAAATCAAACAAAGGTTTTATCTGGGAAGTGAAACGGTACTTCTGGTAAAAGCTCCTGCTACCGTGCGGGTGAGAGGGAGCCTGGTCAGGTTGAGACATGAACGTCTCACTCGGTTGAAAAGGGATCGTTTTCAACCCCACTGTTCCAGCTCTTTGTGTGAGAGCCGCCCCTGCGAGGAGCAAAAGGCTTCGGCAGCGAGGCTGAGTCGCTGTCACCCCGTGGGCACACCGTGACACAGCACAGCAGCATTCCCACCCCAGCCCATCCCGCGGGACCGAGAGCAGCTGCTGCTGGGGAGGCAGGAGCCCGGCAGGTCCCACACAGCTTTCCTGGGGGTCAGGGCCGGCTCTGCAGCTGGGGCAGGCACAGCACCCAGGCTGGTCTGAGCTCCCACGTCCCTGCGAGTCAGGCACTCCCCTGCAGCTGGGGCAGGCACGTGGCTCCAGTTCCAGCCGCTGGAACAGCCAGGGGTGTCTGTGCGCTCCCTGCAGCCCCGCAGGGCTGTCCCTGCAGCAGCTGTGCCCATCCCACCTCCCAGGATGTCAGTCCCTGCTTCCTCAGCTCTCCTTTTCCCCCCTCCTGGGCAGCAGTCCTGATTCCAGCATCATGTGAGTGTGACACAGAGGCAGATGGGAGAAGGAAGTTGGGAGCGGCAGTTAATTTGTGGATGCTATTTTTGTTGTGGTAATTACCTGCAGGCTCTGAGACATCTCCAGTTATGCTGGAGCCAGGCAGATTGTATTGAAGAAAAGCCATTTCCACCCCAAACAAAAGCCAAACCCTTCTTTAATTTAGTGCTACTGTAGAGGTTTTACAGGTGGGATTCTGGGGTTTACTCTGTGCAGGATCCCAACCACCTGTGTCTGGCTCTGTGCTGCAAAAACTTCAACACTGGCAAAACGAACCCTGAATTCCGAGAAAAACTCAAGGACTGAGCATTAATATTTGCTAAATGTATGATCTGAGATCTTTATTACTTAGGCTCTGGTAGCATGCAGGCACATCCTGGAGAGCTTGGGAAAACACCAACGCCCACAGCCTGCTCTGCTGTACAAGCACAGACCCAGTGAAACAAAAAATAGCAGAGGAGTTTCACCTTTGTGGCAAAGCTACTTCCTCGAAAGGTCTGCTTGTATTTGATGGGTGCTGGCAGTAAAAGATTCCCAGGAAATGACGCACCAGCCTGCACCAGACTGCAAACGTGGCTGGAACTGCCTGCTGGCCAGAAGTTGTTCCCCAAAGCGAGGTTCAAAAATACAGGCAAATAGGAAAGTCGCATTTTTTGCCTCGGTTGTCCCCCAGGTGCAGACCTGGGGCAGACGAGGGTCACTGGTGCTGGGGGTGGCCGTGGGAAGGCTCCAGCAGCCTCCCCGTGAGGCTCCTGGTGTTCCTCACCTCTCTGTGCACAATTTTGTCCTGAAAGCTCGTGCCTGGAAGGTTCAGCTCTGGCATTGTTATCTGGGAGAGCAGCGGTTTGTGCTATCTCTGGCCATCTGCCATTCCTCCAGCAGGCTCAGGAACTGCTCTGATCTAGAGATAGCTCTGCTCTTCTTCCTGCATCCCTCACAGGGCAAAATTACCCATCTTTGTTCCAACAAATCTCTGCTCGAAATCTTCAGGGGAGAGGAAGGGTAACAGGACTGCTCCACTGCCCTGTAGAGAAAGAATAAACGATGTTTTTGCTAGAGAGATCTCTTTCAGGCTTTGCTCCTGTGTGAAAGATCACAGTATTTAAAGACAATTGGCAGGGGAGGCCGTTCCAGGTATTTGGCAGGCCGGGACTCTCACAGCCTGACTCTTCCACAACAAAGACAGCCTTGTTGTGAGGTGGAACTCTCCATTTTGGAGCAGTGTGGATCTTATCAGCCTCCACGCAATCCATTCATGGTGGCTTTCCTCTGGGCTACAAATTCTTGTCTTGTTTCACTGGCCCATGGCTAGGTTTTGATGATATTTATACACTTAGGAGACAGACTGGCACCTACCAGGCTTCCAAAAATAAATCAGTTCTTATTGATTTCTTACCACCACCTGTAGGCACTGCTATGCTGTTCAAAATTCACTCCTCTCTACTTCTTTGGTCTTGCAATGTGAAACTGTGCTGTGCCCACTGCCCTGGTGCCCACCTGTGACAAGGCCCTTCTTCAAGGTGGCACCTGCTGCAGGTGGCTCAGGATGCACTCTGGTATGCACAGATCTACCAACCTCGAGTTGTCTTCTTGAGAACCACTGATAAAATCATCCATTCCAGCTCGGTGGGCGAGAATGGTCAGCTGGGCTTACTGGGAACCCTGGGCATAGAAGGGACTGCAGGCCATGAACTGAGAGAGAACCGCCAGGAAAAGCCTGATCCAGGATTTCTGGAGACCTCAGTTCAGGTTTCCAGCCTCTCACAGTCCTGTTTCACCCAGGCAATGTCTCTGTGCTCCCTGGGGTGCCAGCAGCAGGCTCTGAACATCCTGAGCACACAGCTCTCTCAGGGCAGGGGCACAGTCACCCAGGGAATGGGCACGGCCCCAGGGCTGCCAGAGCTCCAGGAGCCTTGGGATGCTCAGGGTGGGCTCCTTGGGGGTCTCTGCAGGGCTTGGCCTGGGTGATCCCTTCCAGCTCAGGAGGTTCTGTGGTTCTACAGTCTGCCAGCTCCTGCTGGAAATGAGACAAGTGAGGGTGTCAGACGTGGAGGATTGCAAGGGTCAGAGGTGGGGAACGTCCCTGTTCCTCTGCAGTGCCTGCAGGCCCCCGGAGCAGGGCAGGGTGTGGTGAGGAGCAGCCCTGGGGCAGCCTGGGGGCACAGCCCATGCCCAGCTCTGTCCCCACCAACACCACCAGGGTGTCCTGCAGCCAGGGACACTGTCCCTGTGGAGGACGGGCTCTGCCTGCTCCCCTCCCTGGGGGACAGCCCAGCAGGACTCCCTGGGGCAGCACGAGTTCCTGGGGCTGCTGGAAGAGGCAGAGCCCTGAGCAGGGGTCACCAACACCCCGCCAAGCCAGCCCTGAGCAGCCCCAGAGCCTCACTCATTTGTCAAACCTCCTGCAGAGCAGCGATTCCTGACCTTCAGAAGCACAGTTTAGGGTGTCTTTCCTCTTTGAATTAGTGTTTCCTGAAGTGCTGATTCACTGCAGGAAGGAGCAAGCAGCACAGTGAGAACAGGAGGAGAATTCATAACAGCTGGGTCAGAAAAGGGAGATAAAGCTTCAATTAATTTAAAGGCATAATCCTTATTTGCCCTGCAAACTTCCATGTGACAGAGTACAATTGCAAGACTGAATTGTGTGTTAGCAAATTTGTCTTCTCAAATATGAAGTTGATTAAATTATTGTAGGTAACACAATAATGTATGTCTGAGAGATATTTATGCTCCAGGAAATAAAAATGTTATTCTCTGGGTTATCCTGCTAAAAAATAGCAAAGCAGATACTGAAAGGCTCTACACATTCTGGCTGTAAACATTTCATTCTGACAGCGTGGCAAGGTACATGACCAGACTGCTCTCTCCTCTCTTTTTCCCTGTGACATTGAAATTCCACGAATGGCATCTTGCATCAGCGTTACATCATATTAAGTATAATGCAATATTATGAGTCATTGTTATAAATCATGGGCACAGGCTGCATTAGAAGGCTTTTGCTTTCAAGAGCACATCAAGGTGGATTTTATTCAGCATTTCTCTGTGGAGGTATGTGTAGGTGCAGTAACTTTGCAATGCCTCTCCATCCTCTGAATCGGGAGCATTTCAGATTTCCCCTTCAGCTCTGAGGCTCCAGGGGATGTGCAGGACGTGCCTGACAGAGGTGCTGCACACAGCAGGCAAAGCTGTGAGCACCCGGGAGGTGCTCCTGACATGGATCACACAGGGGTCACACAGGACTGACGTGTTTAGTGTTTTATCCTGTAAAACCCTGCGGCAATGCTGAGGTGACACGGTGCATTGGGAAATCACAGAGCTCAGGAGTTCTCCTGAGCTGTCCTGGAAAGCCACACCTGTGGGACTCTTCACTTGCTGCCATGAGACTTCCTGAACATCTTCCTCTTCTTCCCTGGTGTGCAGTCACCGCTGCAATTAACCCTCTCTGGGAGGGACAGCTGTTTCTACCCCTCTCAAAGTACCTTTTTCCTTAACTACCCTTTGCCCTGACCACCAGCAGCAGCACAGAACACAGCCTCCTGCAGAGGAACCACTTAAAAAGCTGTGAGCATCGTGTTAGAAAAGAGACAGAGTAGATAAAGGAGGCTGCCAAGCAACACAACATCTCTATTTCTCTGAATACAGGCCTGAAATTCTGGAGATTTAATAGTTCTGCCTGAGATAAAGCACATGAAAGGTGCAGTGAAAGGGGAGTGCAGCCTGTGGAGTGGCCCTGCCTGGGGAAGGCCAGCCCTGCAGAGGGACCCCAGCATTCCAGCAGCTCCTGGCAGGGGCTGTGCCCCCCAAGACACCAGGGATGCTGTCCTGCTTGGCAGCTGGGCACAGCTGGATGCCAGGGAGGGCTCCAGTGGCTCACACCAGGATAAAGCTCCAACGCCTGGAGCTGCTCACAGCTGCTGAAGACCACTGAGAGTCTCAGGGTGAGGCTTTGAGCCAGGCAGGACTGGCAGAGGCTGCCCTGGCACTGCTGGCACCAGCAATGCAGGGATGCTGGAGTACCAGCAGCACAGCCACCTTCCCTGGAGTTCAGGATTTAGCAGTGCCTTTGCAGCTGCACTTCACATTTTCCAAAGTTTTTGTTGTTGTTGTGGTGAGGTTTTTTGGTTTGTTTCGGTTTTTAATTTGGTTTGGTTTTTCTGGCATGGGCACAGAAATGTTCCTCATTTTCCTTTTCAGAAACTCCTGTTCTTAAATGCTAGGGATGCTGCTCAAACACTCGGGTGAATGGTGCCCCTTGCTGATAGTGGCAGTGACAATCCTGCCAGACCCCAGTGTCACTGTCAGAGCTGTGACAGGGGAGCTTGGCAGAAATTTGGCTGCAGCCTGGCAGTGGCACCGCTGTGCTGGGGGCAGCCATGCCCAAAACACCCTGCAAACCACCCTCAGCCAGGACAGCACACAGCACCGCTACTCACAGAGCACTATGAATACAGGAAAAGTTGGCTAAAACTGCTGAAATGTCACAAAGCCAGGGAATCTGTGCTAGGTGCAGCAGAAGTGCCCATGTAGGGTGTCCTAGGAGCTCTCCTGGTACAATATTTGCCTGGATTAAAACCAGGCAGACAGAGAATGTGTAGGAGAACGTTTCCACACAGGGCTGGTGCCTCACTGTGAGCAGACAGGATCTGGAAAAGTTTCTTCTGGCAAATCTCTGATGTGGCTGTAGAGGCAAAGAGGAATGTCCACCAAAGCCCTGGACACAGCTCCATTTATCCAAGGTACACCCGGTGCTGAGTCCCTGCCTTCCCTCCAGGCACTGCAGCCCCAAGGCCTAGCACCCCAGCTGGACTTCAGTGCAGTCAGAAAAGGAGCCTTCAGCACCACAAAGCCTGTCCTGGCAGCTTCATCCCCCCCTTGGCGGGGGCAGCAGGGTTCCCAGAAAGGCCCAGCACTGAGTCTGGAGTAAATCCAGCTCACTGAATGGGAAAGCTCCCATTGAGGCTGGTGGGACCACAGGGCACAGCTCAGTGCTTCCAAAATCCCATCCCAAGGCTCTGCTGGGCAGCCTGCTGGGTGTGAAAAAAACACACATCCTTTGCACCCTTACAGCATTTTGTTTGTCTTTGAAAGGATCAAAGCACTATTTATGGCTTTCCTACATTTTAGATAATAGTCTTAAAGCAAGCCCGAGCTTGACAGACAAGCTCTGCATCTCCTCAACAGCCCAGGGTAAAGATAAAAGAAGCATTAATGTTGGTCTAAATTATGAGAGGGAATTGGACTGCACAAGAACTGTAATCCACAAGAATGAATTCTCATTCCACTTGTCCTCCACTTTCAGCTAATCAGAAATGGTGATACATGGTCCTGCTTGTATTTTGGCTTTCAGCTCCCTCCTATATCTCATGTGGTTGAAAACTGAGTTCCTGATTTACGCTGGAGATTAGGGAATGATAAATGCCATCACTCGCCCGCAGTCGCAGTTTTAGAGGGTTCTGGCATTATGAGCAAAACATGCATTTCATGTGTGTGATTCCTGGAGCTGACAGTCTGTCATGCTGCAGACAGAGAGAGCTGGGACTGAGGGCCAGGCTCTCTTCATAAATAAAAAAGATCTCAAATTCCAAATTTAATATCCTGCACCTTTTATAAGGGCAATAATCAGATGCTTGCTTTGATGATTAATTTGCTCAGCAAAGCCACTGGCTGGGTCACAGGTTTCTGGACAATTTCTGGTTGAATCTGGCCTTTCCCCTCAGACAGTTGGCAACACTTCCCCTAGGATCACACCTGTCATTCAGTGCTCAGAGGGGAATATCAGCCAGACAAAAATAGGTGCTGTGTAAATTATTCACTTCTCCCAGGCTTTTCAGCACCTTTGGAGCCTTGGTAGAGTCTTTGGTGTCTCCCCTGTTGCAGAACAAAGGAAATGTTACTGATTTGAAGCCAATGCAGCTCTCACAGAGCACAGTCATCCCACAGCAGATTCCTGCTGTGTTTGGGGATTGTAAAACTTGTCTTGGTCATGGAACAAAAAAACCTGAGGGGTTGGAACAAGACGAGCTTCAAGGTCTCTTCCAGCCATTCTGTGACTCCATGAAAAGTTGCAAGAAAAAACCCAGCACCCGTTAACCTTAACTGTGACCTATAAGCTTGGCTGCCCTGCCTTGTATTGTTTCCATAACCTGTGCTCCTTGATGTTTTGGTGAGAAATTTAATCAGAACCCAAGCTTTTTGAGCTTCAGAGCTAAATTTCGGCCGAAGTTTTTGAAAAGTTTTCAGAGATAGCTGTTGAGAACTGTTCTGTTTCTTCCAGTTGACACTTGTCACACTGCAGGTTTAGGTTTCCAAACCCAAGACTGATTTCCTTGCCTGTTATTGGGATCTTCCATATCCACACTTTAGCAAAACTCAGAGAAGATTTGTATTGGCCAAGTCAGCAGGAACCCAAAGGTGAGGACAGCTCACTGAGAGCACTTCCAGTGCAGAAAGAGGTTACACATGAGGTGTACACCAAAGTCTGGTGGGGATCTCCCACCTGCAGCCTCATTCACTGCATCTCTGCCAAATTAAACCTTAGCCTTGGACTTGGGACTGGATCTCTTCTCCATGCTGTGCCGACAGGGGCAGAAACTGGAATCCTCTGCAGTTACAGCCCAGACCTCCTGAGCCTGAGCTGAGAGTATCTCCAGGACCATTTCCAAGAGCCTCAGTGATGAGTCAGGAACATGAACTCAGTTCCCTGAGCTAAGCCTGTAACACATGAGGTGTACACCAAAGAATGACAGTTAAACCAAGGTTTGGTTCAAACCTTGTCATTAACATGTGGTGGCAGAAAACTCTGAGCTCATGAAGCCCTGAATGCTCACCAAGAGAAATAACTGCTGGCATGTGCTGTACAAATGGAACAGACCTTTTGCTTTAATGGAAAGAGTTTCCAGGTATTTTGAAGTAAACAATTAAAAAATCAATGAATGAAGAACAACCTTTTAGTCCAAGGACACAGACCAGGCCTGTTGGTACTGGAAGGGTGCAGGACTGAGCTGTGGAAGGACAGAAAGCTTTCAGGGAACTGCAGAGAGGACGCCTGGCTCTCATGCCCAGTTAGTGCCAGAAGGCAGTGGGATTAATTTGAATGAGTGCTGCTTATTGAAACCAGCCCCAGCCTTGTGCGACTTGAAAGTGAGCTGCACCTAAAGGGTGTCCCTGGGCCAGGCAGCAGGAATGTCATGGCATGGACTGTGATCCATCCTGTGCTCCAGCCAGGCTCCCCTGGGAGCACTGAGGGAACCAGCCTTGCCTGCAGCATTGCAGATCCCGCACCAGAAATGAGGCCACACACAGTCTGGGGACAGCCAGGCACCCCCTGACAGAGCTGCCCCCCAGGGGGTGTTCACTGAGCCTCAGCACACACTGTCATCTTTGGGTGGATAAACCCTGGGGGCATAGGACAATTAACTATCGAGAGGGCACAACGGCCTGGAAATAAAGAACTGCAGCAAGGAGTCAAGAGAATGTGTCCAAAAAACTTGGATTAAGGATTCACAGAAGTTTCTTTGAAATGGCTACACTTTGTCCTGTTTAGCTGAAATTACTTTGAAATTTCCTTGGTTCAAACCGAAGGCAGAAGGGAGGCAGACACCAAGTGCTCAGGAAAAGCAGCAGCACTGGGTGGTGTGAGGGGAGCTGGCCCAGGGGAGCCCCATCCATCCACACAGCAAACCTCAAGAGACAATTCTGTTAGCATGTGATTGCTTGGTAAGACAAAACCTCCAAGTATTGCTTGGAATGATAGAATTGCAGAATTCCAGGATGGTTGGGATTGGAAAGGACCTTAAACCCACCCAGTCCCAGGCTGGCCTTGGACATTTCCAGGGTTCCAGGGGCAGCCACAGGTGCTCTGGGCACCCTGTGCTTAGGCTGCACTCAGCATTACACATCAGTTTAGGAAATTCCACTTTCTTTTGAGGAACAAATTTTCACTGAGAACAGGCCAGAAGATCCCTGTTAAGATCCTTGGCCTGGGTCTGGGCGTGCTGCTGTTGGCAGCTGCAGGGCTGCAGAGAGAGGCTCTGCTGGTGGGATCTCATCTCTGATAAGTGGGGGCTGTTGGAGAACATGGAAGTGTGGACCTATTGTCCCAGCTGCACAGGAGGGGGAAAGAGCTTATGGATTAAACTTAATTGGAAAGTCATCTTTGCAATATTACAATTGACACCAAAATCATGTCACTTTATGATAACATGAGTATTTTGAATTGTAAACACCAGAAAAGCAGAAGTCTGCTCACGATGCACACTGTGTCATTGTGATCCAGCTTCTGCTTTACAATAACCAACATAATTGCACGGGGATTATCTGCAGGAATGAGGAGAAATTTCTCTGAAGCTGACAAGAATGGCTCTCACTTCCCTGAGCAGCTGTTGCTTGCTGTGCCAGCCTGGTGAGATCCCACCCAGGTACAACCACGCGTGGCAGTGGGCTTGGAGCCTCTGCCACAGCCCAGCTGGTGTTATCCCTGGGGAGAGCGGGGCTGGGGGTAGGAAGGGAATGGGAGTGGGTGTGAGGCAGCTCAGGGGCTCGTCCCAGCCCAGTGAATGGCAGGTTGGCAAAGCAGGCCATGGGTGCCTCTGCAGTGCCATTTACTGAGCTCTGAGCAGCGTTGGGCCTGAAGTTTAAACGTGTGTCTAAACACAAGCACAGCTCGTGCCTCATTCTAGACCAAAGGAGCTCATGAAGAAGCTGAGCTAAGAAACTCTGTGTTTTTGTAAAGGCAGCACTGCAAAACTGATGGAGAATTCCCTTGACATTGCCTAAAAAGGTCGACAGAAAGTAAAAACATCCCTCTCAACTAAAACTATTGTCTTGGAGAACTAAAATTCATAGACATTTTTCAGCATGATGAACAATGTCCTGTGTAGTACCCTCTGCTGGGTCCCCTCAGGTTAACTCTCACAGTTTGGTATGCAACCAAAGGAACCTGAAACTAACTGTGTGTGCCTATTGGTTGGAGATGTTTGGAAGCAACATGAAGTGATAATATTTTGCAGCTCAGGCTCCTGCCAGTACCTGGCTTTGTTAGTTTAGCACAAGAGGTGTTTCCTGATTACTTGTCTGGAACCAGCGATGCTCTCTTGGTTTCCATCACTCTTTGGAAACTTTTCTCTCGACAGCTCAAGCATTTGTCAAATTGCTCTACCTGGTGGCTCCCAATCCTTCATCCAGAATCCTTTCCTGCCAGCCCCACTTCACTGGAAAGGTGGATTGCAGTGGGGATGAGTCAGGCCTTGGCCACTCCTCTCGCCGTGCATCCGCTGTGATGGAGAGGACAAATTCCAGTTGTGTCATTTCTTGTTTTCCCTGCATCTTTTTTATGTGCAGGATGACTCAGGCTCCATGACAAAGCCCAAAGAGGGGCAGCACTGACGTCCTTGTCTGAATAACCCCGAGAATTTAACTCATTGTGTTCCCAAACTGAGGGGCATAATGAAATTCAGCTCCTCTTACCTGGGAGTGTTTCCTGTTTCTTCAGAAATATCATGCTGAAACATAAGCTACAAGCACACAGTTACCTTCTTAATGACATCTTTGTTCAGAAGCCCAGAGGATGGGTGAGGATCCCTGTTCCAAGAGCAAAACGTAAAGCAGACACTCTGGATGTGGGGTGCTGGAAGGATTGCATTGACTTTGAAGGGGTCGAGGTCACAGACATTGCTCAGTTGAGCTTTCACTGACTTCACTGTTCTGATCCATGCATTGACTGCAGGGATCAGCTTGTAGGGTGAGGCAGGGATTAAGGAAAATGATGTTTTTAACAATGGGCATCCATGACGTTTTTAATACGTCGCAAAATACCACACAGATGACAATTTCAGAGTCCTGATTGGAAGTATCAGGATTTTAGGGTGATTTTTAAGTGGCGACCAGAATGTAAGGAAGGTAGATACGACCTAAGAAGAAATGTTATGTGGGTAGCATGTCAAAAGGCAGACAAATTGCTGCCTCATTTTCTTTCTAAACTCAGTGTCTTAGTGTCAGTGAGCACCATGCTGTTTCTTCATTTCCAAAACTCCTCCATCATCATCTTTTATTCCCTTCTGGCACGAACCTTCCATCCAGTATCTTTTTGGAAAGGAAGATATGTACTGTGGAAAACTTATGCAGTGATAGGAAGGAAAGCGAGATAACATAACCAACAACTCTATCTGTAATTGTGTGCCACCACCCCCATTCCCAGCCCGTTTCTGCCTCATCCTGCAAAGTGCCCAGGTAGGCCAGACAACAAGACTTCAGTATTTCACAAGCTAAAATCCATCATGTCCACGGTGTCAGTTTTGCTTGGACAGCAGCAAGTAACGATCCTAGATAAATTTTCCCTTAATCTCACAATCCCATTTCAGTAAAGGGCTAGGAAATCATATTTTCATTTAATTATAGAATACAAAATCACATGTTGAATGTCTTTAAGACAATTCAGCTGTATTCTAATAATAACAAGTGAAAGCACATTAAGAGAAAGCAGATTTTTTTCAGAACTCTTTTTTCCAAGTTCCTTTTTATGACAGATCTTTAAACTTCCTACACGATGACACTTACTTGGCACTGCACTGATCCAGTCTAATCTAGGTGATAATGTGTCTCACAAAAGTTATTTTTCAAAAACAAGTAGTTTATCAAATCCATTGACAGTTATGTTTTCAGATTATTTCCATTTTTTCTGCTAGAATATTTGCCCTGCTTTTAAATAGAAAACCCCAGAAGACCAAAAAGCCAGTGGTGTTGCAGGCAGCTGGACCCAGGAGCCAGAGCAGCAGTGAGCCCAATAAACTGCCAGGCCACCTTTCAGCCAGGGAGCCTTTGTCATCAGCACCATGAAAGCACCAAGGGCCACACCAGCACCCCCCATTTCCCAGCTGCTTCCAGCTGATACTGGGAAAATGCTGCTCTCGGGCTCCTTCCTGATGTACAACTTACCCAAGCATTAATTTGGAAACTGGAGGCTGGAATCTGTAGTTTTCTAACAGCATTTCCTGTGAGAGGGCGGGTGAGGAGGTTTTGCACTGCGCAAAACCAGAGAACACCACAGAAAACTCAGAAAGCACCATAAAACCCACAGAAAACAGGAACTTTGTGCCAGTCAAGCATGGGAAACCCAACCTGGGGCTGCGGCTCATGCCCGCTGCGTCTGCAGGCAGGACCCTGAGGGAGGCAAATACCAAGCTCAGAGCCTCACTTGGCTTTCCTAAAGCATGGTGTGGTTTGCAGAGCAGCCAGAGAGAGCTCCCGAGGGCTGGGCCAGCCCAGAGCCTGAGCCACGTGCAGGGATCCCCCTGCACAGCTACCTCTGAGGGACCAGGAGGGCTTGGGCTCGTCCCAAGAGAGAGAAGGTGTTCTCTAGAGGGACCCCTCAGTGCCAGGAGGCTGAGGAAGAATTCCCAGGGAGAATTTCTTCATGGAAGGTGCTGTTGAACGTTGGAAGGGGCCACCCAGGGCAGTTTGGAGTGCCCATCCCTGGAGGAGTCCAGGACCCCCTGGATGTGGCACTCAGTGCTCTGGGACAAGGGGGGATTGGGCACAGCTGGCACTGGGAGGGCTTTTCCCCCCTAAATGCTTCTGTGGTTCTGAGATGTTGACACCTTGTTTGATTTCACAGAGCAGCTCCTACAGCTTGGAAGAAGGCAAAGGCCAGGCCTTAAGGTTTGAGAAGAGCATTAATTGGGTCGTGTGAGAATCCATCTCATTAAATCTCACCTTTTGAAACCACTTATGTCCTTTTTGTCCCAAGTTCAGCTATTCAAAAATAACAACTATAGAAGCATTCTGTGAAATTTACTTTCTGGACCCAGAAGTGATAAATTGATTTAGTCTGCAGCAAGTCACGGAGGTTATCAGAAGTATAAGAAAAATATGCAGGAGAAAATATTTTTTGCTGCATTCCTCTCAGCTTTTACTGGCCCTGCTGTGGTTCATTTGCTATTCTGCACAGTGTTAGGCAGTGACTGAAGGGCACCAGCTCCGTGATTTAAACATCACAACTTGCCCAGGGAGAGAGGGACACATCTCATTCTGTTTGCACATGCTGGCAGCATTGTGTGAGCACTGTGGCCATGCAAAATCTAACTAATACTTGTTCTTTACTTGTCTGACAGACTGGGGAAACAGAAGCTGCATTTCAAATATAATTCCTGCATATGATCAATTTTTTATAAAGATGAAGTAAAGGGCTACTAATATGTCAGGCAGAAAGTACAAAAATAAATATGCAACTCTATAAAGAGCGTACAAGAAATGAAAGGAACCTCCTGCTTGGGTGGCACAGAGAAAGGTCAGAAATAGGACAAAAAAGATTGAACTTATGAGAGTATAAAATGTCTGAAGGCTTCATTTTTGAGGGTGTCATGACTTCAAGCCTGGAAAAAGTTCTTCTGCTCTTTCAAACAGCCTATTCCTCAGTGAAAGCAGATGCTGGGGTTGGGAAATCCCGCCCAGCTGTGGTGTTTGCAGCAGGGTGTCATTACCAGGATGCTCCTGGCTCTCTTCACAACCAGCCCTCAGACCAGCAGGTTGCCAGATTTTCCTGAGACACCAGTTCCAAGGAAAGTGCAAAGCTGGCTCGATTGATGTAGGTCATGTGCTGTGGTGATTCCCCAGTCGTTTCTTATTTAAAACACAAAAATTCTTGTCATGAGAAAAAGGGTTCAGCCTGCCTGGGGTAGCAGGATTTCTGGGGCAGCCACAGCTCGTGGTGTTCAGGAGCAAAGTTGTTTGATATTGACTTCAGATATTCCTTTGCACAGATTTACTTATCAAAAACATGAGAAAAAAAATCTTTTGGCTGCGCTTGATAAGCTCTTTATAAGATGTTGAAGTGAGGTATCAAAGCCTGTCTGGAATGAGTCACTCAGTGTGGGACACAGTCGTTCCAAGCTCATCCCAGTCAGTTTGCCAGAGGAGATCAGCGCAAAATCTGCTCCTACACAACACATTTGACAGCAGCTCTGTGTTTATAATTAGTGGCCATCCACTGATGGGAATATTTTCCATATTTTTTGTTTGAGTATGCCTTTGCTAATTTTAAACTTGCATTTGGGTGGTTTTTATGCAGTTTCTCACATTTCTTAAAGATTCCATAGAGTTTGTCACTGACAGCAGGGTTTCTTTTTTTGTGCTCTCTCCTGTTCTTTTTTTTTTTCAATCAAAAAGCTTCAAGTATTTCTTGTACTGCCCTCAGATTTCAGAGCTTTGGTGCTAGAACAGTCCTGCAAGTTACTTACACAGCAGCATGCTTCTGAGATTAATCTCACACTTGGATAAAGCAAGTGGCAGAGACATTTCCCAAGAACTTGAGGAGGCACAGTCCTTTTGCTGTCTGTCCACCCAGTGCCCTTTCCAGTGCCTGGGCTCACTCCACACGTGATTTGGTTCTCAAGTTATTTTGTTGAAAGACTACATAAGACATGGCTTTATTCTATTAGCTTAAGACATTACTTTTATTCAATGAATCCTTTCCAATAGAAAAACAAATGTATCTCAACATTATTCGCAAAGTTTGAGGAGCTTTGTCTTACTTAAGGAGCTACAATTTCCTCTGTAATAATATAAACCATAAATATAAATCCTCACCTTCCACCAGCTGAACGGGGCATCTCCCCACGGCCCTCCCCAGCCCACAGAAACGCTGTGGCCTCTCCCCAGGCCCTGCCATGTTCTTCTCTGGAGTGAAAATCTCACTCATTTTGCCAGTACCTGTGCATTCCTTGACCTTTAGTGAAGGTGTGTGTGCAGACACTTGCAGGAGACAGGAATTCCCTGACCCAGGGGATCTGATGCCAGACAAAATTAGGCAAGATCATGGCCTTGGTGGCCAGGAGTCAGTGTCTCACTAATTATGGGCTGCACATGCAGGCTGGGGCCGGGGTTATTCTGGCTGCAGCACTGGGGGGTGCCTGGCCCTGTATTGATCCTGTTCCCATGGCCTGGAGGTGGGATGAGCTCCAGATTTGAGGTGCAGCTCCTCCAGCACAGCTTTGGCATCGAGGGCTGCGCAGTTGTCATTGAGCAGTCCCTGACCCCACGGGGGGATGTGTGGGGAGCTCAGCTGCTCGGGGTGCAGAGAGCCCAGGACACCCCCCTGAGCAACTGGGGACAGAGCCAGGGCTGAGAAAAGCCCAGCATGGGTGTGAGCGCTGTGTCTGAGCAGGCCAGGCATGGAAACAGCTCTCCATGTGCCCCCCAGCAGGGTGGGACACCCCAGAGCCCTGCTGAGCCTGCCCCAGCCCCAGGAGCACAGAGCTGGAACTGCCCCAGCCCCAGGAGCACAGAGCTGGAACTGCCCCAGCCCCAGGAGCACAGAGCTGGAACTGCCCCAGCCCCAGGAGCACAGAGCTGGAACTGCCCCAGCCCCAGGAGCACAGAGCTGGAACTGCCCCAGCCCCAGGAGCACAGAGCTGGAACTGCCCCAGCCCCAGGAGCACAGAGCTGGAACTGCCCCAGCCCCAGGAGCACAGAGCTGGAACTGCCCCAGCCCCAGGAGCACAGAGCTGGAACTGCCCCAGCCCCAGGAGCACAGAGCTGGAACTGCCCCAGCCCCAGGAGCACAGAGCTGGAACTGCCCCAGCCCCAGGAGCACAGAGCTGGAACTGCCCCAGCCCCAGGAGCACAGAGCTGGAACTGCCCCAGCCCCAGGAGCACAGAGCTGGAACTGCCCCAGCCCCAGGAGCACAGAGCTGGAACTGCCCCAGCCCCAGGAGCACAGAGCTGGAACTGCCCCAGCTGCAGGAGCAGAGCTGTATCAGCCCCTGCAGCTCCTGGGCTGCTGCTGCTGCCGCCACCCTCCCGTGGCCAGCCCCACACATTCCCTGCAAAGCCAAAGGGGGAGAGCAAACACCCTCCCAAGAGCGGTGCCCAAAGGTGCTGCATCTGGAGATAACATCAGCACGGAGAGCCAGCCCAGCTCTCCCCACACAAACTATTTCCCAGAGGCAAATGGCAAAGGGAGGCAGAGGGAGAAACAAGTACTGACAGTTTGCTGGAGGAGCGCAGAGAAAAAGTGGACAAAGCTAAAAGGACTCCAGCTCTTTGTCTGCGTTTAATCCAGTTCAGAGCACCCACTGGTGCATGCAGATTCACTCCCCATGGCTGGTGGAGCTGCATTTGGCCATTTGGTAAGACACGGGGGATCTGGGATTGAAATTTTGGGCCCTCCAGGCTCTGACATTTTACAAAAAGTCTGTCTGTAACACACCTGAAGTTTTAATCTAATGCAAAAGTATGAGCTGCTGGATAATTCCTTCAAAGGAACAAATCCTGAAATAAAAGCTGAAGAATGCTTTCTGGTTTTAACACAGACCAAGTTTTTAAGGGGAGGGCACAGCTTTTGGCTCACAGAACCCAAGGAAAAGACCATGGCCTGCTGTGTCTACCCAAAGAATCCCATATTACAGGAGCTGATTCATCAGAGGGTACTGGAATAATGTAACAGTATTAAAATACCACCATCCACATATTTTAATGCAAAACAAACAGTCCAAGCACCTGCTATCAGAGTACAATAAAACCATCTAACCACCACTGCAGGGACTGCTTTTGCTGAGGCCAGACGGTTCAAGTTCCACGTTTCTAAAGGCTGGGCAGACAATTCATCTCTTGCTGAATTTGCAGGACACAGCCCTGAAAGCCCAGAGAGGAGGATGGATTTCTGTGCAAGAACAGAAGCAACAAAAGGGGTTGTGAGGCACAGGTGGAGAGGCCGGGTTAGAGGAGGCAGGTCTGGAGGGGCCAGCTCAGCTGCAGAGAGCAGGGCACAAAAATGAGGCAGAGGTGCCAGAGAAAGTCCAGCACAGAGTTTGGAACCTCTGACAAGTGCAGAGAGAAAGGGAGAGGCAGCCAGTAAAGCTTGGGAAAATACAGAACCAGTAAATGGAAGAGAGAACAATAAAGCAGCACTTTCTCATCCCTCTGCTCCTTCCTGCTGCCCTCCAAGTGTTTTTGGACCTCCTGGAAGGACCCCTGGCACTGGGGCTGAGCTGGTATTGCTCAGACATCTCCTGCTCAGGCAAACCCAGACCTCTGAGTCCCCAGTGCCCGTGCCAGGCCTGGCTGGGAGCCGAGGGCAGGGGCTGGGGGTGTGACAGGGGCAGGAGCCCAGGCCAGGACACCAGGCTGCCCCTTCCCCAGGAGCTCCCACCCCTCAGAGCCGCTGCCTGTAAGTGGGGTGGGAATGGAATAAACCAAAAGGCAATTTAGGCTAACTACACTTGAGGGAAATAACCATACCTGGATAGATGGCACGTGAGGTGTTTTGGGTGGATGTTCCCAGCCAGTTTGGCTGATCCCCATGGCAGGCAGGCTGGAAATATTTTGTTGCAAGTTTGAACATGGTACCAGAATGTAAGGCCAGCCCCTTCTACGAGAGCAGTGATTGAATTAGGGCTGAGAAATGTATCCCTGGCTAGTTTCAATTTCAAAAAAGAGAGCTTTTAAAAAGGTACAAATGAGGCTAAAGGAATTTATGTTATTTTTCCGGTTTCTGTGCTCTAACTCCTTTCTCATCTCCTCATCTATCTTCCAAGTGTCCTGCCTTATGAATGAGTGAGCAATAAAAGAAGTATGCAGTGGCTGAGAGAGAAACTCAAGATAACAAGATAAAGCCAAAGCTTGAGCAGAAGTTAAGATGTAGATCAGAATATGGAATTTTCTCACATCTGAGTTTTAGGGCAGTCATTAGATAGTTTGCACGAGAAGCTGATTTAAAACCGGTAGCACAAAACGTGACCTAGCTGTGTTCACTTGTGTCAAAGGCTTGGACCTGCACTTTCTGGGGTTGTGATGCTGTCTTCAGACCATGTGCTGACAATCTGCTGATAGACTAAAACAAAAATAAAGCTGTTTCACAGGATCAAGGATCACAGAATGATTTGCATGGGAAGAGATCTTAAAGTTCATCTCATTCTAACCCTCTTTCTGTGGGCAGGGACACCTTCCCCTAGGCCAGTGCCACCCCCAGCTGACACTGAGCTTTTAGGCTCAAGGTCCCCACACATGCCCAGCCTAGGATCTGGCCTTGGCTCCCTCAGTGCAGGCTGCTGTTTTCTGCTGAAAATGCCCAGTGACAGTGGCTGCTGTTGCCAAACAACCCGAACTGAAGGGAGAGGCTGCAGCAAAGGGTTAATTCCAATTCCCGTATCACTGACCTCCCTCCAGCCTTCCCGGCTGCCCAGGTTTGGAGCTGCACGGATCAGCTGGGTTTTCTCGGGGGAAAAATGATGTGGCCACTCCCTGAGCCCTGATAATCCCTCTGGCTGGGCTTTCCAGCGCTGGGCTCTGCCAGGTTAGGCAGAATTTCATCATCAAAATTATTGTGGCCTCTTGCAAGGAACGGTGGGGGTTTAATGGCTGGAATTCGGTGTGTTTGCTTGCGTTATCCCAGGACACAGAGCAGGGGCTAAGCTGCACTCCAGCTTTATTTGGCAAAAATAAAGGTTAACAGCAGGAGACGATGCAGGGACACAGTTTCAGGGGACGTGAAGGCGGGAGGCAAGATGAGGGAAGGTTGTTAACTTGGAAAGGAAACTATTGGGCGCTGGGCAATCACGCTGGAGAAAAGCTGTGCCTGAGGAGGGTCCCGTTTGAGCTTTGGTCCCTGGGCTGTGGAGCTGGGCAGAGCTGTCCTCCCTGCTGAGCTCGGGTGCAGAAGGGGAATCAGCTCTGCGGGCAGCCCCGGGTGCCGCTGAGGAGCGTTTGCTGCCTGGGACAGCAGGGTGACCTGTGTGTCACTGCAGAACAAACCCACCCCTGAGCGACACCCGGTGCCCTGCTCTTAACGCATCCTCCTTTGTTCCCCTGACCACAGATCCTGGAGGAAAACATGAAGCTGGAGTGCAAGTGCCACGGGGTCTCGGGGTCCTGCACCACTAAAACCTGCTGGACCACTCTGCCCAAGTTCCGGGAGCTGGGCTACATCCTCAAGGACAAGTACAACGAGGCCGTGCAGGTGGAGCCGGTCCGCGCCAGCCGCAACAAGCGCCCCACCTTCCTCAAGATCAAGAAGCCCCTGTCCTACCGCAAGCCCATGGATACGGACCTGGTGTACATCGAGAAATCCCCCAACTACTGCGAGGAGGACCCTGTGACGGGCAGCGTGGGCACGCAGGGCAGGATGTGCAACAAGACGGCGCAGCAGTCCAATGGCTGCGACCTGATGTGCTGCGGCCGCGGCTACAACACGCACCAGTACTCGCGGGTGTGGCAGTGCAACTGCAAGTTCCACTGGTGCTGCTACGTGAAGTGCAACACGTGCAGCGAGAGGACGGAGGTGTACACGTGTAAGTGAGCGCTGACAGGGCTGCTCCCGGCGCGGATACATTTGCACACGCACCCGGCGCGCCCGAGCGCGGCTGCGGGAGGAGCCGCTGTCCCCGAGGAGATGCTGCCGAGCCGAGCCCCCTCTCTCCTCTCTCTTCTCTCCTCTCTCCCCTCGCGTGTCCTCGCTTGTGTGGATACACGTTTCAGACTCTTGTAAAGTCAGCCGAGAAACAAAACCGGAGCGCCGGACGCACGAAAGAGAGGGAAAAGGACCACCCGCGCCTCGGAGGGAGGAGCGCCGGCGGCCGGGGGACAGAGCTCGGGACAGAGCCGGCTCCTGGCTGGGACAGCGGCGCTCAAACACCCCCGTGTGCGAGGAGCAGGGAGGGCCGGGGGGAAATCCCCGCGCAGGGCTTTGCACAGGACGGGACGGACGGAGCTCCCCGCGAGCTGCCCGAGGGAGAGTGTGGATAACGCAGATTTCGGCTCCTACACTCGTGAAAAGCTTCTGCTGCCCTTGCCCGCCTTTCCACTTCACGGCAGAAGAGCTGTGGAAGGGTTCTGTGGACGCTGCTTCATCTGCCTTTCTCGTGTGTGTGTGTGTGTGAGCTGCAGGTTTTAGCACAGGGGTTTGGGACACTTGGGCATAATAATAACAATATTTAACACTTTATTCAGATAAAACTAATATTAATTTATTTAATTAAAAGAAGAACTTTACCAACCTTTTTGGAACTATTCTGCAATTAAAGTAGATAGCTGGCCTTCTTTGTGGAATAATTTTGTAGGATCAGCAAGGAAACACTGGAGCTGTATATATATTATTCTTGACTAGGATATTTCTATTAGTTGGACTTGCAGGATATGTTCTACAGTACTGGATGTTTAAGGACAAAAGCTGGCGTCTTTATATATATGTACATACACAAACACACTGTATTTTGGGGTTTTGTTTGTTTGTTTCCTCCTGTTTGCTGCTAGTTGTCTGGAACAAAAGTGGAGTGGTAGGGGTTACAAATCTTTACCAGTTTTTGTGGTTATTTTTTTTTTTCTTCGATTAAAGAAAGAAGCATTAATAAAATCCTGTTTGGAATATGTCTAAAAAAAAGAAAATCCAGACAAAATTCCATCTTTTGGAAAAAATCAACCATAGGATAAGAGAGTATATTTTGTAAGAGACTATTTTTATATAAATATTTTATTTATACTACGTCTGCTTGTTCAACCTGTACTTTTTCTCAAAACAGGCATACAATTTGTAATTCTTAGGCTATTTAACAGAGAGAGGGTAATTAGTTTGTGAACACAACAGCAGCAAGCTGGATGCATTCAGCTGCAATGGGTGGATGTGTCAGAAAGCAGGATGAACTTTCTCTCCGGATGTGTGTACAAACTGGCTCTTTTCCTGCAGCTCAGTTTGCAGAATATGCAAAACAAGAACAGGGTATGTAGCATCAATTTTGTCACATGGCTTGAATTCATGATTGGTATTAACTGGATGCTCATTTATCCCATTCAAGAAAAAAAAAATCCGAATTAGCTTCCCACATGCGTCAGTCATTAAACGGTGGCGTTATGACTCGCAAATGTGCTGTGTGTGCTGTCAGTTAAACCTCTGCTTTGTGCTGCTGTCACATCTGATTCCCATCAGGGCAGGACTGTAGACTGTGGCTGTAATAACTTGCATGACACACGTAGTCTGATTCTCATAGATAGGATACAAAGCTTACTTTCTGTCCAGCTCCTTTCGGCATTTACATTATTCTTTCCCCCCGCAAAAGGCCAGAGCCCAAAAATCCAGAAAAACATTCGAGTTTAAAGAGGCAAATTTAAAGATTACTCGCTTGTTTTTCAGAGCCCAGCTAAGCTGTTTTGCACTCCCTCTGTGGAATTTCTTTTTTATCACTGCTGATATCTTCAGATATTCGAGTGGCAAATGTTTCTCTGCATTTCGAATCCTTCTGTTCCTCCTGCTTAACTCATTTGTGACTGATAAACACGTCTAATTCTAACGTTGCTTTTCACATTGTCTGGGACAGGTGAGGTTCTCTGCTCCCTCCAGCCTGCAGGATGTCCCCAGACATCAGCGACGGGAGCAAGTGCCACCAGGGGCAGGGGACAGGTCTGTCCTGTGTGCACGGACCCTCCGCAGGCAAAACTCCCACCCAGCACTGTGAAAACACGGAATTTCTGAGAAGGGAAACAGGAGCGTCACAAAAGGTGCTGCCAAGTTTGACAACCCACCTGTCAGGACCGGGGTTTAACTCATTCCTTGTATATATTTTATTTAAGAACACAAGCCCATGCAGCACCTAATCCTAGCCATGTGTATCAGGATTAATGCACAGTTTCTTTGCAGACCTGCCACTTAACACAAAATAGATTTTTTTTTTATTCAATTCAGGCACCAGAATGGGGTATCAAAATAAAGTTATTAACATAATTTACTTTCAAACTTACGACTTGTCAATTTTCGTTGGGTCACTGCTCTCAGTCCTCCTCAATTCTGCACAAGATTTAAAATGCAACCACAGACAGTGGGGATGTTCATTACATCTCTGTATTATGGTTCAATAATTCAGATCTAACATTTAATATTGGGATGTCCCCCCTCCAGTTTGTATTGGGCTTTGATATAGTGAATACCATAATTAAAACTGCGTTTTCCTCATTAATTAGAGTTCCTTTACAAATTGTTACTTTTGCAGCATATTTTTACCACAGAAAAGTAATGTGTAAAACTCCTGCTTCCTGTAAATTTCCGTATGCAGTGGTGTGCCATGTACAGCTAGCAGAATAATTATTGAAGGATAAATATCTTTGAACAGTTTTACTCACAATAATAAAAAACTGGATGCACAAGGAATTCAATTTGGTACACGTTTTCCCTATATTTTTCGATATTGCTGGTGAGAAAATGGAGAGAAAAAAAGGAAAAAAAAAAAGTCGATTTGCTTAATAACTGGAATAACAGTTTGGGAACCATGAATTAAAGAGCAAGGAAAACCAAATGCTGCATTCAGAAAGTATTTGGGAATTTGGCTGTGTCATCTTAGATAGGAGAAATCTGGCCCATCAGAATGTGCCATGAATGTGGAGTTAATTGTCTAAATGGGCTTGAAGGGCACGAAGAATAAACAGGAGCAGGGGGAAGATTTACAGATTTGCAGATATTCGTGCCCCCATAGCAGCCTGGTCTCTGTGCTGGGGGATAGAGGAGCTCTGTTTTGAGGTGGGGAAGGAGCTGACAGTGGCACTGAGATGCACACAAGTGCAGGACAAGGCAGGAATCTTTTCGTGTGTGCAGCCAGGGCGCAGGGACAGCCTGCATGGGGCAGAGGAAACAGGGAGCAGGGCAGGGAGGGCAGCAGGAGGAAAAAGCCTGGCTGCAAGGTGGGGAGCTGTTAATTGTGGAATCTGCCTTCCCCATCCCACAGTGGAACCTGGGCTGGGGAAAGGAAGATGTTCTGCCTTGGGATTCCTAAGGAAATTTTAAGGATTTTACCTCTCGGCCTTTCTAAAAGGACAACTGACCTGAATTCACTCAGCT
>VYXD01001555.1:2389-59435 GCA_013397195.1 Hylia prasina | reverse complement strand
GGGCAGTTGGACAGCGCTGCCAGGGATGCCCGGGGTGGGATTTGGGGTGTCCCGTGCAGGGACAGGGGTTGGGCTTGATGATCCTTGTGGGTCCCTTCCAATTTAGGATGTTCCATGAATCTAACCAGGAGACAGAAAAAGCCATTTGAGAGATAAAGAAACTGAAGGGCTGTAACAGACAGGGTGCACCCAGAAACACTTTGGAATACAGAGGAAAAAGCCTAAGAGGGAAAACCCCTGAAGAAATCAATGCATGGAAGGCACACACTGAGAGCAGCAGGGAACAGAGAGGGCTTGGCAAAATGGAGATGGCAGCCAAAGCTGAGCCTGCCCTACACAGCCCACAGTGCAATTTCATTCGGATCAAGCCAAAGCCAAGCATCTATTCCCTTGAGTCAGCCAGAAACCTGTCCTGGGAGTTGTTTCTCACACAAAATTTTGTACCTAGCAACTTTTGTTTTGCACGTGGGCTCATGGAAATACGCACTGTGGACATCGCATACAGCGTATTTTTTAGTGTAAATTCCTACAGAGGATGTTAAATACCCATCACCTTGGGAAAGGAGCCAGTGGAGAAAGACACAGAAGATCCAGTGCAGGCAGTTGTGTTAGACCATAACACCATCACACAGGACTGCAAGTTAGGTCATTTATTAAAAGAAAAAAAAAAGTTTTCCCACATATTAAAAAACCCCTCAGGATAATTCCTCTTGGCCTTCTCTAATGCTGTGATGTCAAGTTGTACAAATGTTCTGAGCTGAGCCCGGTCCCAGCCAGCCACTATTATCCCTACAAACTGACAGGAAATCAGGAGACAGAGCCCAGGAGGGCTGGCCAGTGGGCACAAAGGCAGCCTGTGAGAGAATGAGGACTATGGCCCAGATTTCTCAGCTTCTGCCATGCATTTCTTCAAGGAACTTGAGCAATGACTGCTTTGCCTCCTCGTATATGAAATACATACCCAGATCTGAGGGTTTGGGAAATGTATTCACTGCATGCAGCGATTTCCCTGCGTGTTCTGGGTAGCTGGAGAGAGGAGAGCCTTCCCAGGCTCATTAAATGCTGAGCACACCGTAATTAATATAACCTCCACATTAAGTATGAGTCATGCACCAGGGAAATGGAAGGAACCTGCTCTCATGTTTTGTCTCCTCGAGTGGAGCGATCAGCAAAGCCGGGGGGCAAAGGAGATAGCAGAGCAGGCTTTTGAGGGAGGGGACGTGGACAGCAGCTCCACAGAGGGAACAAACAGCCTCTGGCAAGCTGAAACTCAGCTCCAAGCCTCCACGGAGCAGGGGCACGTTGCTCTGATGCCTCAGCTCTGGAAGCATAGAGGAAAGTTGGGGAATATTCTAATGGAAGCGTTTAATAGGGC
Source organism: Hylia prasina (assembly GCA_013397195.1). Taxonomy (NCBI): domain Eukaryota; kingdom Metazoa; phylum Chordata; class Aves; order Passeriformes; family Sylviidae; genus Hylia; species Hylia prasina. The sequence goes on along the minus strand of VYXD01001555.1, from coordinate 58,060 downwards.
AGCGTTAAAGCACAGGCTGTTTGCTGCCACCAAAGAGGGGGATGTGAGGTGACTCACTGGGCTTGTACCAACTAAGTACAAATGATGAGAGTTAGAACAGAAGCTAAAACAAAAAATAGATGGATTAAAGCCTCCCTGAGAAGTTAGAAAGGCAATTTATCTGCTTCTGTCTCTCCTTTTGTGCTCAGCTCGGGCACCTGTCAGAATATTTTGACGCTTGCCCATCTTTAGCTGTGAGCCACATGAGCTGAATTCAGATTAAACAGTAAAGAAAAAAAAGCATCCCAGAATATATCTTGTGTCTGTTTAGGCCAGAGCAGCTTGGACGACAGCAAAATCCATCAGAGCCTAAAAGGAAGCTGGCAAATGGTGAGTGCCTCGGCACAGCCAGGCTGCACTTCCTCACAAAGACAAGGGAGAGGGGCTGGGAAACTCTTGGTGTCCGTAACATCCCCTTGCTTGATATAATAACGAGTTGAGATGAGGGGATACACAGACCTGAATTAATGGCTACACACCAAAGTTGTCATTTTGATGACTTGTTTGGGCAGGAGTGGCAGTGGCCGGGTGATAGATTATTCTCCCTTTATCCTGCCACAATGACATCTGCTTTATTCACAGATCAGCCACCAGTTGCTACAACAACGCCAGTGTGCTTTAGAAAATGTTGTTGAGCCGCTGAGAGAATCTTGGCTACCCATTAGCAAAATGTTAACTATGCAAAACCAAAGAGCGTTTGGTTTTGTTGTAGGGAAGAAGTCAATGCTCTGCAACAGCTAAGAATGTCAAAAAGAATTTACATTCAAAAAGTAGAGAGGGAGTTTAACCCATGATATCACCATGATTCAAAAATCCCCCTGGAATTCATTAGTGAGACATTAGGTCTGAAGAATAGAGAAAATAAATAATGAGTTTTAAAAGGAAAGAACAAATACACTTTCCTCCGAGCAGGTTGTTGTCCACAGCATTTTAACACGTCCGCTGCCCTTCGCTTCTTCCTGTTGATTGTCTTGGAGTTTTACACAGTAAACCTTCACTCACAGGGGTTTATTTATTATTATTTCCTTCTTTCCTGCCCACTTAGCACTCGGGGCAGACTCTGGGTGCTGGTAACCCACGGCAGGACAGCGAGCTGGGCACGGCCCCAGTTCAGCACAGGGTGAGGGACCCTCGGGCACCGAGCCCGTCCCCAGCCAGGCCGGGCAGTGCCAGGGAGGGAGGGAGGGCTCTGTCCTGCAGCCCGTGCTGGAGGCTGTGCTGGGGCAGGAGCCCCTGAGCATCCCTGGAGGGAAGGGCTCACACCTGTGCCCAAAAGCACAGAAAGCCCCAGGGCTGGAGGCTGCTGAGGGAGAGGCTGCAATATTTGGAGTGAAATTGCTCCAGTTTCTGGGAAAGCGCCGCCGGCCGTGGCCCAGGTGATTGATGCCTGCCTCTGAGGGTGCTGTGATCCCTGTCAGGCAGCATCCTCCTCCCAGAGAGCATCCCTGCTCCCAGCCCTCTTTGCCTCTGGAGCACAATGGCTCTATCCATCTTGGCCATCGTTTTTCATCCGCTTCAAAGTTAAGTGAATGTAATTCTTAATTTGTTTTCCAAACGACTCCAACAATTTTCTTCCCTTTGTCTCCCCAACAAGATCAGATCGATTTTACAATGTGTTGTACTTCAAATTTAACTTCATTAAATGTTTATAACATTAAGAGGCTAATGACATAAGCCTTGTCTGTGGTGTTTATAGGCTTTATGAAGAGGCTGAAGACCTGAGAGGGCTGAAGTTCAGGTTAATTCTTTGACAATGAAATTCAACACCTGGTTGGAGCTGTAATGCACAAACTACTAGTACTATGTCAGGGCTATCATGTTAATTTAATTTATCAACCATATTTACTGCTGAAGTTGGAAATCTCAGCCCAGCCCACAATAGATCATAGGTGTATTGTTTTCCTGTCACAGTAAATAGGTCCCAAATGCTGATCTAATGATCTCCTTACATAACCAGGCTCAGGATTTGTTAACCTACTTATTATTGGAGAACATATGGGAAAAACTGCCAGGAGCCATTTTTTGCTCCATTCTGAACACATGCTGGAGTCCCCACAGTGGTTTCCTGGGCTCTGTCTGCCCCAGTTCCATGCTATAGTTGCAAAGCCACTTGTCTAATGCAGAATTCAGCTGCCTTTGGCTGCTCACCACCAGCCTGTCCATCAGTCTGGTTTTCCTCCTTGGTCCTGAGCTGGCATCTCCCAGAGCTCCTTCCTAGAGCTGGTCCATGGCAACTAAAGGGACATCCCACACACAAGTGTCAATGATGGGAGTGGCATCAGCTGAATCATATTCCAATAATTTTCAAGGCAGAGCAGGTGAGAAGTGGTTTTGGGGTCTTCTGGCACTTTTATTGGGGTTTTATTGCTTTGTTGTAGCTGCTGCTACAAGCGCTCAAGGCAGCCAGGCACAGGGGAAGAGGGGTGTAACAGGGACTGGTGGGCTGCTTGAAGCTTTTGAGTATGTTGGATAGTACAGCTGTACCCAGGAGCAGCAGCAGACATTTCTGTGTGATCCTGAACTGGGATTTCAGCTGCTCTCAGGTCTGTCTGGGGAGAGCAGGTGGGACTGGGTGCAGCTCTTTGAGGTTTGGTGCAGTTCAAGCCCCAGCTCAGGGCTCAGCACTCCCACCCCATGCACAAGTTCATCTTCTCAGGGGCCAAAGCTCCCTCTCAACTCCAAAGGATAAGAACAGACAAGAGGTGATTTTTAAAGGGACTCTTGTATCCCAGGTACAGCAAGAGAGAACAGCAGCACTCACCAGCATTGTTGTCATGACTACAAATTGCAATCTCTCTCTTCCACACGTATGGAATGAAGCCTGGGAAGGGTCCAAAGAGCATCCTTAAAAAGCCACTGCCATGTGCTGGAGCCCCAGCAGGCCACCCCTGTCCCTGTGCCCACGGGCTGTGCAGCACTGGCAGAGGGCAGCTCCTGTCCCAGCTCTCAGTTAAAGCCACCACGTGCCCTCGCTGCCCTCGTCTCGGCCAGTTCCAGCTAATTATACCCCAGGAACTTGATTTCCTGAAAATGGATATTGCCCTAGCAAGAGGGATGGATAACATCTTCATCTGCCAGAAACAGGATTAGTTTTGACAGAGTTATGTTTACAAACATAAAATTTATCACCTTTTTTTGTTTTAAATAGCACCTGTGTACACCTGGAACGAGACAGTAGCTAATGATTTATGTTGGACGGTAACAAGGGCTGGTTTTGCTGGAACTCTGCCACAGCTGAGTGTCTGTCACTCTGCCCTACTGGGTCAAGACAACACATCAGTCAAGTAAATCACTTAAGTAAATTATTGAGGACTTAAATTGACTTTTTCTACATAATATGTAATTACTTCCTTGAACCAACATTCCCTTACATCACCGATGTAAAAAGCTTTCTATTTGTTTTTTAACTGAATATTGATTGAATTTAAATTACAGCCAGCGTGTACTATTTATCTGCAGTTCAGATCCCGGGGAACAAACTTTCCAGCAGCCCTGGCAGCCCTGCAGGCCCCTGCCACCCACGTCAGCCAGCTGCAGCTCTGCCCACCACGTTCAGAGGGCAGGAGCCAGCCTGGTGCCTGCGCTGAGCCCCGCAGAGCCAAGGGCTGGCAGGGCTGCAGGTGCTGGAGCAGAGCAGCAGCACAGTGAAAGAGGAGAGACAGCTTTGCAACAGCCAGTTCTCACCCTGACGTGCTGGAACAATGAGGATTTCTGCTGTAGCCAGCAAAGCTGTTAAAGCCAGAAGTGAGAGCAGCAAGTGTAAAATCTCCATGGGGACTGCAGGGATTCTGAGCCCCACGAGGCTGCATCTGCTCCTGTCACACCTCTGGAACAAAAAGCCAAATATGCAGAGATTCCTCATGTCATCACAGAAAGACAGGAGGTTCTGGCAGGTCACATTCAGCCTCTGAGCTCTCTCCCTGGCTCCAGCACGGGGTGCTGGGCTGTGGCACTGCAGTGGAGCAGCCCTGAGCCACAGAAAGTTCCCAGGTGAGCTGCTGCACACAGAGCCCTTCCCCAGGCTGTGTGTGACAGCAGCTCAGCCCAGAGCACGTGGGCCTGGACCCCTGCAATCATCTCAGATGTCAGGGAAAAATCCTCTGAGTGCAAATATCCTTCCTGCCAGACACTTTGTGTGTCCTGTCCTCAATCATCCTCCCCAAACCACCCTTCCAAAACCTATTAAACCCCCCAGCCTGTACAGTAATTTTCCTGCTTTAGGAGACAACGGAGTGGAAACAAATACCAATCATTTTCAAAAGTGTCTGCATGCAAGTTTGGAGGGCAGGAGAGGCAGGAAGGAGACGCTGGCCTCAAAGAAGGAAGTTTTCAAGTTGATGGAGTCTCACAATAAAATCTCCCACACAGACAGGGATCACATACCCCTTCCAGCTTTGGGCAGAAATAAAAAGCCTTTAAAATTTTGAGTTTGAAACTGGTCAAGTGAGCTGCAAAGTATGTCTGGGCTTGAGAAAAGGCAAGGAGGAGGCTGCTGACCCCAGCAATGATGAGCAGAGATCAGATTTGTCAATGTGCAACTTTTAATATTCCTTAGTCAGAATCGCTTCCGGTTAAAATTGGCAGAAGTGGTGAATAACATTCTCTCAGTATTTTATTAGTGAGATGGGAAGTTAATGGGAAAGGGCAGCTAAAAGTACTTTTGCTAAGGTTAGAAAATACATTACAGGCAGCATTGTCGTGGATCACACCCAAGGTCACAGGATTCAGTCACAGGAATTGATTAGTGGTATTTACAACTCAACAAATGGCTTTAAGCAGGAGTGACATCATGGCCCACGCTCTTCAGCAGAGGAACTGCACACACGAGGCTGCAGAGCAGCACAGCAGCCTGTGGCTGGGTTAATGCACTTGCTGTGGGCTCGGCTACAAGCAGGAGGATTCTGCCCTCCCTGCCCCGTGCTTTGCACAGAGCTGCACCCTGTGAGCCCAGGAAAGGGAGAGGCTCTCGTTGGGTGAGCACCTGGGCACTGCTGACCATCACCCACAGCATTCCTTTTTATTCAGATGGGAGATGGCAGGAAGCCCCTTTCTATTTCATGCAGCTGATCGCATTTTAATTCAGAATACTTTCAGAGAGCAAGGTCCTGCTTGCATCTGTTGCAAGAACATGATGCTCCCAGCGCAGCAGCAGGCAGAAGAGCAGGCTGTGGCCAGGCCTGTGCCCTGGCAGCTCCTCCTCAGCACTGACAGGCACTTGGACTCTTCCTTGCTTAGTTCTGTGCTGGGGGAGATGAACAGGAGCTTCGGGGATGAGTGGGAAGGAGCTGGGCTCAGTGATTCCTGCAGGTCCCTTCCGACCCAGGACACTCCTGATGCTGTGGTTCCACATCAGCCCAGACCGAGACCAGGGAATCCCAAACCAGGAGCCATTTCCTAGCTCTGTGAAGGGTAGGAGCTGGAGGAGAAAATCCCTCAGGCAGAAATGCCCTGCAGGGCTCGTGCAGTGGTTATTTCTCCCCACATGATTAAATGTGGAAGCAGGAGTGCCACCAAGCCCCGGGGACAGCGGGGACACCGAGCTGGCTTTGGCTCAGAGTGCAATGGCCAAGGGAGCTGCTCCCCTCCTGAGCTGTGTGACCAGCCCTGGGGTCACACAGCCCCAAACCCCAGAGCACCTCCTCGTGCCCTCCCTCCCTCACCCAGCAGGGCACATTTTCACCATAAACTCCATTTTCTTCCATCACCAAAGGAGGCAAATCCCCTTTCATGTAACTGCATGTGCTTCAAGGTGCTTGTGGACTTTGACCAACTGGTTTGTACAACCAGACTTTTCCCCTCTCTGCTGGAATCTGTCATTCCCTAATGCATTACTTTACACAGCAAATTGAATGGGGGGTTGTGGGTATTTTTGTCAACCTTTATGAATCCTCTTGAGTGATCTGTGGATGGGATCAGCAAACAAATTTTGTTCTAGCCCTCCAAATCCTGACACATGAATTGATTTCAGCAGGGCACGTTAAGTGAATGATGGATCTCTGCCAAAAGGGCATGTAGGATTTCACAGGGGGAGGAGGAAAGAGGAAGACTTTGCTTTCTCCCTCTTTTCTCCCTCTTAGCCGGTCTTGTTAAGAAAGGGCAAAAGCACTTAAATTCATTGCTCTCCAAGTAAATTGGTTTTCTTTTCTACCCTCTCAGGCGTGGTTTTCCTCCCAGGGCTGCTGCCTTCCTGGCAGCCAGAGCAGGTGAGACCTGCTCAGCCCCCGAGCCCTGGGGCTGGGCTGCCCTTGGCACTGCCACCCTCCTGGCCCTGCCCCCCTCCTGGCCATGCCCACGGCTCCACTGCCACTTTCTCAAGCACATGAAGGCTGGCAGCAGGAGCGGGGCTGTTTAACAAATGTCTGTGGGCTCAGGAGCTGGAGGCAGCCGGTTCCCCTGGCCCTGGGCAGCTCTCACAGGCTGCTCTGTGTGCCTGGCCAGGGCTCTGGATGCTAATTTGTTGGCACTGCAAAGTCCCACTGCAAGCGATAGATCCCATGACCTTCTTCAGTTACAGATAACACAAACTGCAGTTATGTTGAAGTGGCAGATTGGTTAACCTCAGTGCTCCTTTGACTCCAGCTCCATCATTAATACAGGGTTACGTTACAAAGGCACCTTGGAGCTCCTCGCAGGGAAATGTGGCCAACAAGGCCTTCCTTGTGAGCACTTTGCTGCACTGGGCTGCTGCCTTGGGCAGGCTGTGCATTACAGGTGCCCTGAAACTCCAGCAGCAGTGCTTCAGGACAGGTGCTGTGGCAAAACTCTTTCCTAAGGAGGTGTGCTCTCTAGTACCTGCTACTGCTGCTGTGATTTCCAAATCCTCCAAAAGGGTTTGTGCACAGAATCACAGCGTGAAATCTCACCTGGGCTTTCAGTCGTCTCTGGTTTTGACCCAAAAAAAGTCAAAATAGAGTTATACAGATTTTTCTGCTTCTCAAAAAGGCATTCAATACCTGACCAAAATACTCATTACCTCCTATATTGCATTTCATATGGCTGGATCATATTGATAGCTACTTCTACCTGTAACTACCTAAAAATCTACACAGGATTTCACAGGACAGTGCAATTTCTGTCTTATTACAAGAGGTGATGTGCAGCCATTGTAAATTTAGCCTTGCCTGTTGTACACCCTTTATCTTGGGCACTAAGAATGGCATCATCTTCATCACAGAAACTTCATTCCACATCAGAGATGGATCCATGGGTCCAGATCTCGGGAGGTTCCTGCTTTTCTGTGCCCAGCAGGGCCTGCAGTGTGCAGTGACCAAGTTTCCATCAAAGCAGGCACAGCTGGCAGGCTCCATCCGTGTCTCAGGGCACCTCCCACCCGTGTGAGCACAAAGTGGTGGTGACAGGAGCCCAGAACTGGGAAAACTGCAGAGCTCCACACTTTGACAAGTCTTTTTAAGCAAGGTTGTTCTTGTGCAGCTGCTCAAGGCAAAGTTCTAGATCCTTCACCTTGTTTGAAGCCACGCAGAGGAGTCCAGTGCTCAGTTGTACAGAAGCAGGTGATTCAATCCAGTCAGGGAATCTGCTCCTTGCTGCCCATCCATCACTGCTGGGGCAATTCTGTGCCAGAACTGTCTCAGACCTTCCAAAAGCTGATGTAGTTACACAAACAGAAAGTCATTATTGCCTTGGCTCCAGATCTGCTCATTCATCTAACTCCTCAAGAGCTGGTTCAAGAATGCCAATTAATAGTAGTTTATCATTAACGAGCTGGCTTTATTTACCAAGATTTGCCTTGGCTTTGCCAGGGACAAGAGTGCTGGAGTTCTGCTCTGTTGTGTCTGACTTGCATCTCGTTGAACATTACAAACTGGATTTATATGGTATGAAATGATGAATGAGGACTGAGTCATTTCACGTATTAGCATTTCATGCTGCCTGAAATGAGACCATTTGTTAAGTTCTGCAACATGTGTAATTATTCCTATACATCTCAGGTAAGGAAATACTACAGCTTCACTCTGTCAGAGTGAGTCTGAGCATCCAAATATCTTTTAAAGCATTCACTGAGATTTATGATCATCTTCTCCTTATTACTAAAATGGGGCTCCAGCACATGATGGAGATGCAACTGGAACAACACTTAAACCCACCCAGCAATGCACCTACACTGCAGCACCTGCACTCTGACACAGGTGATCCTTCCAGAAACTATTTTTCTCCTTTTTGTACTTCCTGGAAATATTTATCATCAACTCAATAGAGGTAAGGAGAGCATCCTGCCTTTAAACCTGCTGGGTGAGATTCTGCTGCCAGTGAAGGGGTGCTTGGGGCCAGTGAGACCCAGGAGAGGTGAGGTCTGTCTCTGTTCTCTGCCACAGGACAGGGCAGGCTGAGGGGTGCAGGCCTGAGGGGCCACGCCCTGGGAATGGGTTCTCCCACTCCCTTTCCCTTCTCTCCCAGCTGCTAAAGGTGATGAGCAGGATACCAGTGAGACAGAGAGGTAAAAAACCTGGCAACTGAGAGAGAACCAGAGGCTCTTCCCAAAAGCTCGGTGACTGGAATCACACAAGTGTGAACAACTTTGAACAAGTGATGCTCTGCTACATTTAACAATGCCACAAAGGGAGAACAAACAAACAAATAAATAAAAGAAATCCCCAGACTCCAAATCCCTACAAAACACATGGTGTGAAAAATCACATTACAGTAGGAGATTTCAAGGCATTTATTATTCAGAACAGCTGAATTAACACAGCCAAATATCATTACATGACAATTATATTATTACTTAGATTTGCATTTTGTGGGGGGCCTATGATTTCATGATTTAGAACACATTGTCTCCTTCTCTAAGCTGTGAAGCATTACAAATAAGATTTGCAGGGTGGGAGTTTGAGTTTTCAAATGAAAACTTTGCCTTAAGGCAAGTAAAACGAAGAACTGCACATCTGTGGGGAAAGAGGGGCAGCAAGAACAGTGTAACCATGACCAGCTGACTCCTACCACGCTTCTTCTTCAGGTTACAGAACTCTTTTAGTAGGAAGTCAGTCCCTGAAAACAAACAAAAAGCCCCTCCTCAGTGAAATGGAGCTCTGATGTAAGATTGCCTGGGAAAATTATTGATATTCCCTGCCCGGGCAGAGGTGATGCCTGGAGAGCACAGGAGAGCCTTGGCTGCATCAGCACCACGTGCAGGACTTGGACTCTGCAAGAGCCCCGAGTTCACCTGAGCAGGGCTCAGAAATTGCTGCTGAGGGACTTGTGCCAAGCCCCCTGGCCCTGGTGTGCCCTGTCACACGGATGTGCCACATTTCCCATGCCTGGGGAGCTGAGCTCTGCTCTGGGAGGATGCACACTCCTGTCTTAGAGACTGGCCCCCACTGAAACCTAACAAATTGCATTAACTCTCCCTCCTGTGCTTCTGAGTTTGGGCATAGGAGCCAAAATATTCAAAAATAAGATGCTCCTTGAATTTTCCTGTTTTTGCAGACCCAGATCGTTTTGGCACAGATCATGTCACAGCCATCACTTCTCCTAAAACTGAACCTTCTGAGGCATTTCAGCACCAGTTCTGAGGCTGTGCTTTGAAACACAGATAAAGTCCTTGACTAATGCTGCTGTGACCTAAAGTAAATTCAGGTTCTGTCAGGGTGTTTTGAAATGCAGGATTTGGCTCAGAACAGATTATCTTCCAGCACTTCAACGTTTCAGCCTTTTCTTGGATTTCTTTGTCTTCCCTTTGCTGTGATTTAATCCAGGAACAGGGAAAGGCTGGCTCCTTTGGAGCTGCCCCTTGCAGTGGCTTCTTTGCCACACCAGTCCCATTCACTCTGTCACTTGTGACCCCATTAAAAACAGCTTTTGATGTCAGTGGCCTCAGGCACGTCAGTAACAGGGACCTCCTTCTCCTTGTTCCCCATATTCCATCCCACACCCGGGTTTAAGCTGGTTTGCAGTTCATAAAATTGCTGAGGAGATTCATGGGGAATGGACAAATTCACAGATCCCACAGAAAATTTTGAGTCCCAGCAAATAGGAAAAAAAAAGTTAGTTGTGACATAACAGAATAGTTCCTAAATTTCATGGGTTGTATGGGCTGTTCCCTCTTTTTCCACATTCCTGAACTGTGTCCCTGTTTCCCCCATACTGGTTTTGCTGAAATCTTTAACCAGGAATCAAGGCAGCAGCTGAGAAATGCCTGAGGTGGCCCTTACACTCTCCAAGGAATTACTCTGAATTACTCTGTTGGCTTGTCACTGTGTGTTGTCACTGTTTGGGACTAAAAGGGTTTGGGTACCAAAACTCTCTAACCACAAATACAGAGTTTTATGAATTGCACTTCTCTTTCCCATGGGAGAGGAAATGGGGTTAAGGCAAGGCACTGCCAGGTCAGCAAGTGGGTTGTGGGTCACCCCAGGTTCTCCCTGCTGCCACATTGCTGGAAGGATCACCCCAAATCACAGGGTGGGATGTTGGGGTCCCCTAGAGTGTCCCCTCTAAAGTGAGTCATGTATGAAGCCTAAAATGTAAGTTCTACTTCTCCTGAAACCGACAGAAAATTTAATTTAGCACTTGAGGATTAAATGCTGATTACTAGAAGAAGGAGAGTGCTCACACCAGGCAAAAGCCCTACAGAAAATACATTCATGCTGTCTGCACAGTCCCACGTGTCAAGATTTTGTTGGTGTTAATTGCAAGTCGTGGCTGGACTCAGAATTAATCTGCTGAGCTACTTTTCACATGTATTCCCAGTCTGTGATACCAAACTCTTCAGAGCTCTTCATGTGAACAGTTGTTCACTGACTTGGGTTTGTAAACACTTGAAAAAATTCTTACAACTTAAGAGAATCTTATTATGATTGGGGAAAATTCCTATCCTTTCTCCCCATGCCAGGCAGCCAGAAAACAAGGATGGTTTAAATTCCTTCAGTTTAAAGGAGCTGGAGGTGTTCTTTGAAATGACAAATGTATTGCCTCTTCCTGCCCTTATTTCCATTTGCTGTCAATGGCTGAAGTTGCTCTAACACTGTTTTATATTTAGCAGGAAAATGGGCAGCAAACAGAACAAACCCAGACATTTCAGAGCTCAGGGTGTGTTTATTTCTCCCCTCCCCAGCTGCCTCTGTGCTGGTTACCAGACAGAAATGGGGCCACCAAGCCCAAACCCCACTAGAGGTGTGTGTATGGGAAAGGAGGAGGAACAGCAGAGGAAAGAGGGTGCTCCTTCCTTCTGGGAGGATTTTTCCTTTCCTGAGAGTGGCAGCTCCCAGCCTTGGGGCACTCAGGGAGTCTCCCATCAGCCTGGTGCTCCTGCTGCCCCCCTCTTGTCCTGGCCACTTGGTCATTCACAGGAAAACACACCAGAAAATTCTTTTGGCACTTCGGTTCAGATCAGTTTCCTGAATACTTTACACTCAAGTGACACAAAGCACAGGTACATCTGAGTTTTTCCAGCACCCAGAACCTCCCAGCCCAGGCAGGGCCGTGCCCGTGCTCCCACTGGGAGCTCCTTGCCAGAGGAGCTCTCATTCCTTGCATTTTTAAGGAAAGCAATTCCAGCACTTCACAGGAGCAGAACCAATGCTCGTTGTTTTTCCTCTCCTCTTCTACCAACAGGTGACTTTGAGCTGAATTCAAATGGGACTTGTAATGAAAACCAGCCACTTTTGCACGGCAGTCTCTAATGACTGAAGTTATTAAGCAGCTCCCGGAGAATGGAAGAGCTGCATTGTTATTTTCATTTCTCTTTTCCCTTGTTGGTAACCCACGCAGCATCCGTGGCACTGTCTTTGTGCACACTGAACCAGCGCTGCAAAACAAAGTCTGTACACCACACTCCATCCCACGAGGCTGTTTGGGGCAAAGAGCCCCCTGACACCCTTTGAGATTTTCCCTCCTCTTATTTCTTCTCCTTTTTAATTCCATCTCAGCAATCACCGGAGCTCTGGCTGAATGCAAGGCCCTTCCTCTTCAGAAGCTGATTGTAGCAAGACTTAGATCCTACCCCTTTGGGAGAAAAATGCCTCTTGACAGCTCTTTGGAAAGCAGGGGGAGTTACGTGCAGGGGTGACACTGGCAGAAAGAGTTGGCTCTCACCATTCCTTGAAGCTGCATAATGAATGAAATGTTTAACAGAAGAGAGGATGTAGGGCTGGCAAAACCTATTAGTTAAAGGGCTTTTTGAAGCCATCTGTCCACCAGCTTTAGCCACCACTGAATGAAAACTGGTTTTGAAAGCAAAAGGGACAGACACTCCCAATCTTCCAGCTCTTCATCCTGCACTGCCAGGCAGCCAAAGGCCCTGGCAGTGCTCAGGGGAGGAACCAGCTCCTCAGCTGAGGGAGGGGTGCTTTGCCCTCTTTCAAATGGTTCTGCTGACTGTCCTTGTATCAGTTAACAGTATTTACAAGTGCAAAGTACCAGTAAGGACTGAGACAACGAAAGCCAGCTGTATAAAAATCTGCTGTCCCTTATGTGAACTTCAGAGGGAAAATCAACAGAATTTTAGACAAACCGAGGAGAGCTGCAGTCTCCTTCCCAAAAATAAAGCTGTGCTTTAGTGCACCACTCAGAAGCCCTGACTTTTGACTCCTCTCTTTAATCACTGAACCAAATTTCTGTGCTAGCACTGGCCCTGCTAATGCTCATTTTGGGGGTGCCTGTCTTCATGGTTCATACCTCTATCTCTGATTGAAGGACAGAACAATTCCTGTAGTGTGGGGATAATTAGTGCTATTTACTCTTCATACAGCTTAGACCAAATGAAAAACTTCTGGCTGCTCAGTGCAAAGCTGAGATTTGCTAAGAGTGTACAAGCAGTTTATTCAAGTGTTTATGAAACGACCCAACAGGAGGATGAACTGCAGATTTTAGCACTCTCTGCCATCAGAGTTGTAAGCAGTGAGAAACAGAGATGGTTTCACACACAGGAACATGAAGACACAGCAGCTCTGATGAAGCTCATCCTCCTTGAGACCTGCTGCTGATTCAGTACAGGAGAGAAGGAATCCCTGCTGAACCACAAACCCTCCACCACCAAATGTGGGAACATGACGTGTTAATTTATGCAACAGGATCTGAAGAGCTGATGTAAAAGGAAAGAAAACCATCCCAGCAAATGTCTTGGGTGCGCCCTGGCCTACTGGATCCGTGCACCTGGCAGATCAGCAAACTAAAGCAAACAAAAGTGGGAAGTAAGTTCATGTTTCTGAAGAAAAGAAAATAAGACAATTTCCCTCGCCCCCATTCCAAGTTTGCATTATTCTACTTTCCCAGGGCTATTCCATGTTAGTTGTTACCCTCCTTCACGGCCCTTGTTTAGACAGCTTGAGCAGTGGCTGCAGAAGTGCAGTAGGTATTTATGCAGTTGAAACTGTAGCATACAAGTGCATCTTTGGTCCCCCAATCAGCAGGAAGAGATTATTACATGGAGAGAGAGAGAGTTAAAACGGATATAAAGTCCAAGGAAAAATAAGTCCTTGAAGGCTTTGTCCCAAAATGTTAAAAAGTGGCATTTGAACAGTGTTCCCTCAGTGGTACCTTGCTGTTCAGTTGCAGGGTTTGTTCTCTGGAGCCCAAACAGCTCCCACGAGACTGCAGCCTGGAGAAGAGAGAGGAGCTCCAGCCCTGCTGACAGAACATTTGGCAATCAGCTTGCCAAGGGCCGATTTGTCAATGACAGAGTGTGTGTGTGAAGTGTGTGTGTGCGTGGCAGGAGCAGATAAGGTGCATTTGGAAATGTGTGGGCCCTTGGCAAGGCCCTGAGTCTGTGACTGGTTCACACCTGAGGGACAGCCCTGGGGCTCAGGCCAGCCCAGCCTGGTCCCTCTCAGCTGGAACAGGAGGCAAAGCTGGAAGGAGCCCCAAGGAATTCCAAATTACGACCCTGTGGTGAATGACCAGCTTATGCCACAGGGGCCTGCAAAGCTGAGCCTGGGGCTCTGGCACACCTGAGGCCAGGCTTGGCTGCAGAGCAGGAGCAGGGAGAGGGACCTGCAGAGCTGGGGCTGTTCAGCACAGAGGGGAGAAGGTTTGGGGGCATTGCTTAGCAGCATTCCAGGGAGAGCTTGTGAAAAGGAGGGAGAGGGGCTTTTTATAAGGTGGGACAAGGGGGAAAGGTTTTAAACTGCCAGAGGGTGGGGTGGGATTGGATATTGGGCAGGAATTGTTCCCTGGGAGGGTGGGCAGGGCTGGCACAGGGTGCCCAGAGCTGTCCCTGGATCCCTGGCAGTGCCCAAGGCCAGGCTGGACACTTGGAGCAGCCTGGGACAGCGGGAGGTGTCCCTGCCATGGCAGGGGTGGCACTGGGGGGGCTTTAAGGTCCCTCCAACCTGAACCATTCTGGGATTCTGGGATTCAATGATCTTTAAAGATCCAGAGGAGTGGGATTAGGGAGGGAGCTGGAGAGGTTCAGTGCCCAGGAACAGCCCACAGACAGCAGTTTAATATTGCTGTCGCTTCATTTATTGCCATTGATCAAAATATTTATCTGCAAAGCACAGATTTATTGAAGAGCTCAGTCCTTTGCTGTACTCAGAGTACCAAATAATTACCAGCCTTTTCAAAACAGCACATTGCAGAAAAATAAAAGAAAAAGCTGAGGGCAGAAGGTACCATCTACCAATCCAACACCAGCCTGAGCAGGTGCGTGTATAGAAGACTGCAATTCACTGCTGGGGAAAATGGTCACTCTGCCTTGTGTGCTACTTTCTGCCCTTTATTTAATTTAAACAGGGCTGGACAGAGCAGATTAAAGCATAATATAACGAAATACAGAGAATGTGCTTTGTCCAAGTGAAAGTGGGGTTTGAATGAAAGGTTGCACAAAACAGAACGTGTATTCTTGTTTATGTGAAATCAGTATCTGCAGACTAAAATGACTGAAAAGTATCTACATAGGTCTACTTAAAACTGGAAGGAGAGAGGCAATTTGAAAAACGACTATTTTATCTGCTAGCGAGCTGATAAGGGAAGCGATGTGACTGAATGTGGCTTTTGTCTGAAAGCACCCGCAGAGATAAGAACCAGAATCCTTGCGGGGATGTGTGGCCAGGCTACATTACCCTCTGCACACCACTTAAAGAACCCACCCCTGGCTAGAGCGGCAAATTAGGGACTTGGCAAACAGAGGCAGAGCCCCGGGCGGTGCCAGCTGCCGGCCCTGCCCGCCGAGGCACCCGAACAAAGGCGTCTCAGAGCGCCGTAACCGAGGATGCTCAGGTGCTGCGGGGCCTCCCGGAGCGCCGGGCGCAGCCCGGGTCCCGGGCAGGCAGCGCCGCGCTCGGCTGGCACCAGGACGTGGGTTCCGGGGGCCATTCCCAGCACAGAACACAATCACTGGCAGGTAATAAAGGAGGCATTTATGCGATATGTCAGCGGTTAGCGCAGAGCTTAGAAGAAATGAGATCATGTGGCGAGATAGCATTCTGCGCCTTCCCCCGGGGGAAGCGGCGGCGCTGTTATTACTGTGAGCCATTGTTACCGCTACTTCTTTGAAATAAAGCGTGCCACAGCAGCGTCAGCTGATACCTGTGCGAGCGGCCGGGCGGCGCGGAGCTCTGCCACCGCCGGGGACAGCGGGCCGGGCGGCCACCCTCCTGCGGGCCCGGGCTGAGCCACCCCCGGGCCTGTCGGAGCCGTGCCCTGGGACATCCCGGGCCGGGCTGTCCTGGGACATCCCGGGTCCTGTCTGTCCTGGGACATCCCGGGTCCTGCCCTCCCCTGGGACATCCCGGGTCCTGTCTGTCCTGGGACATCCCGGATCCTGCTCTGCCCTGGGACATCCCGGGTCCTGTCTGTCCTGGGACATCCCGGGTCCTGCCCTCCCCTGGGACATCCCGGGTCCTGTCTGTCCTGGGACATCCCGGATCCTGCTCTGCCCTGGGACATCCCGGGTCCTGTCTGTCCTGGGACATCCCTGTCCTGCTCTGTCCTGGGACATCCCGGGCCCTGTCTGTTCTGGGACATCCCGGGTCCTGTCTGTCCTGGGGCATCCCTGTCCTGCTCTGTCCTGGGACATCCCCTGTCCTGTCTGTCTGAGCTATCCCCAGTCCTGCCCTGTCCCAGACCAGGCTCTGTGCAGTCACAGCTTTGTTCCCTCGTTTCCCTGAACTTTGCAGTGAGGTGAGAGATGAGCACAGAACATTACAGTCCAACAGCTACTGGCTTTAGCTCATTACTGCCTGGGGAGCAATTATTGCAGCTTTAGGGAAGGTTTCGTGTAGTAAGAGACCCTTCAGCTGAGAACTTGCACAGCGGCCCCAGAGTGAACTAAAGCTGAAGTGCACTAAAGCACCCATTCCCATCAGCTGTATGCTGTGAAATATCTCACACCATAAACTCCACAGAATAAACCAACAGGCTCTCATGTGTATTAGAATCAACCCCATTTCTCTAATCACACGTGGTCAGTTTGCTCTCAGGACAGTTTAAGACCTCACAGCTGGGTGTTAGTGCCCAGGAGGAGTGAATTGAATAGCTGGAGGCTTGTTTATGCTTCATTTATGTTTAACCGTGTCAGTGTCCTTAGTCAGCTGAGTTCCCACTGGCATTTTATTTCAGACCTGAGAGAGGTCCCAGAAGAAGAGCAGGTGCTGCCCGTGCATGGAACACATTCCCAAATCAAGGGCTGGCAGTGCACAGGGGATTACTGAGCAAACAGGCAGGCTGTGCCTGGAAGTCAGCAGTGATGCTGGGCCAGGAAAAGGAGTTTTGGTGACCAGTTCTTTCCTGACCAGCTTGAAACTGAAGCACTGGAGGAAGCCGTGGGAGCACTCCACAGCAAGAGGAAGCCAAAGGTAATTGAGAGATAGAGAAAAGCACTCCATCTCCACTCCAGAGCAGAATTTCCACCAATGACTTCAAAAACTCCCAGGACATCCAGGTAAGCAGAGAAAATGATACCTCAGACGGAGGTTTGTATTGAAAAGCAACACATTCCAGGGCACAGGAACCTCACCTCTCAGTTTACTGAACCCCTGCACGTCCCTGCAGGCAGCTCACGAAATGGAGAGAGCAGGTGGGATTTTATTTCTGGCTTGTACTTAGCAACCAAATCACCATGCAGGCTTGGGCAGGAGAGCCAGGCTTTGCCTGCATTCACACTAAAGGGGAAGAGCTAAAATACGCCTCAGTCCTGGGAGTTAATTTCTTTGTTGCAGCACTGCAGAGGTGCTTCAAGGTACCACAGTCCTTCAAGTCCTCCAAGCCACCCATTTTCCACTTGTGGGGTTTTTGTTAGAACAGAAGTGAATGACACAGTCTTTTCTAACAGGACCTAATGACAGTCTTCTTCCACCCTCAGAAGATTTATTTCTGGGACACGGGTTTGTGGTTCCACAGGGGATTCCCCTAAGAGAGTACTTCAGCCTCTAAACAAAAAATTAATTTTGCCCAGATTTTGCCAAGATAATTGTTCCTGGTATTCCAGGACAGGACTAGCAATTTGAAAAATGATATTTTTATCTATATTTGATTGTAACTCTGTAGACAGTGGCTGCTTTTTCCCCTTTGATAATATTAGATCAAGGAAATCTAAAACACAATCCCTAGGAAAAAAGAAATAAAAAGATTATGACCTCTAATTAAATGGATTTTTTTGTTGTTGATACAACACATACAGATACTTCTCCTATCTGTTCTACCTCAAATCTTAAGTTTCATTGGACATGATTTTCGTTATCCTGCTTTTGGCCCAAACCCACAGCCTTACCTACAAGGAATCAAATAAAGACCTTCTGGAATAGTGGCTCTGGCACTGCCCAAAGATTTAGTCCCTCAAGGCTGCCTGCCATAAATGATGAGATTTGCCAGAAATTCCCTCCACATCCCTAGAATTCTGTGAATAAATCCCAGTTGCTGGAAAACTGTTGAATAATGAATTTGAAGCATTTTCTTCTTTCATTTGCTGCAATCTAGCTTCGGTGGGCTCTGAGTGATTTTTAAAAAACTAGTGGATTAAAAATTAGCGTGAAGCCCACTCATTACTTCATGATAACATGATTTTAATAATCCTTTTCTAAGGTATTATACTATCAAACATTAAAACCTGCAGTCTTAAAGGGGGTGGGAAGCCTACCACAGCCCTCCACACAGAAGACTCCTCCTGGTCTCCTGCACCAGGGTATCTGACCTTGATTTTCATTATGTTTTCAGCCTGGGACAGATAATTCACTTTGTGGTTAATTATCCTGCACGGGGTCCGTGGCAGTGGTTGGAATGGAGAGCTCCTGTGGGCACAGCCAGGTCCATTAGAGCCTCACTGAGGACACCAGCAGCCCCAAGCTGAGGAATTTACCAACCCACTCCACATAATTACTGCCAGCCTGACACAGGCAGGTATGGAAGGGGGAAGAAAAAGGATTTTTTTTTCCTTCCCTGTAAAGTGGCTGGTTATAAATGGATGGCAGTGCTAAGGTGAGGACAACCTGAAATTCCTGTATAAGGAGACAGAGTCCTGTAGATTCCCAGCCTTCAATTTCTCCTTCATCTTTGTGACTTAATAAATACCTGAGCAAACCTGCGAGTAATTAGCTTAAGCAGGGATTGCTTTTTGAAAAGGTGGAAAGTCAAGGATGTGTTGTGTCAGAAAGGCAATGAGCAAATCATAGGGAAAGCGGTCAGAAGATGCAAGGAGTACAATGGAAAGAGCTGAAAGGCATTTTGGAAGCAGCAATTGCAACACTGCAGACAAGTCTTGGCACAGAACCCCCAACTAATTAGAGAGAATCCTAATTGCATTTCAGACGTGTTGGAAACAGCCTTGCAGTTTCACACACACACGAAGCGGGGCCGAAGCGCAATTCCCTGCCGAGAAGAGCCAACCTCTGCAGGCTGCTCTGGCAAACACCTGAGCAGAGCTCACCCGGGCAAACCCCAGCAAAGCCAGGCAGAGAGGGCACGGTCCGGGCACAGGGCTGTGCTGCTGAGGTGCCACACTCCGGCAGGGTGACAGTGACACCGGGGGTGGCATTCCGGGCTCCTGGCCCTGCGCAGCAGCACCTGCTGCAGGAGAGGCTCTGCCTTTGTGCTCGGGGGGTTTGGGGAGCTCAGACGGGGTGGGAGCCCGGGGAAGAGCTGCCCAGGGCTCACTCCTGCTCCCCCAGCACCAGCATAACCCCCGCGGGCTGTGTTAAAAGGAACTGCTGGGGTTCACTGCGCAGCTGCCACTAAACAGGAGCTGCCCTCCGGGGTCTGCCTCCTGTGCACCTCTGGAAACAGCCAGGATAACCAGGCTGCTGCCAAGTCACCTGCTAGTAAAGACTAGAGGGGTTCAAAACACAGGTTCTCTTAAAATAAATGGGAAAAAAAAATCACCTTTTCACGGTGAAATATTTGCCAGCTGCTGCATAATCTGCAGGTTCTCTATAGAGAAAAGAGACAGAATCTGATGGGTATTTATTTTCAAGCAGATGTGGTCACCAAAGGCAGCTGCTGAATTTAATTTGGGTTTTGGTAGCAGCACTGTTCACCAAAATCTGAAATCTCAGCAACTGGGGGTGCGAGGGAGGAGAGAAAAGACTGAAAAATCAGATAATTCAGGGGGAGATTGCACTTTTTGGTCCTTGCCCTCCTGCCTCCTTGCCTGTGCTGGCACTGTGAGGCAGGAACAGCTCCACTCTCTGTTACAGACATCCCAAAAAGGTGTTTCTGTCTGTGAGAACGAGGTAAGTACAATAACCCAGCTGCTATTCATACCAGAACGGTACTTTAATTTCTGTACAAAACATTTCACGCCACGAACTGAAGTTTTGCAGGTCCTGGACAGATTTAATGTAATATTTTCCAGCAGGACAGACAGTTTGGGAGTTCTGGGAGAGGCTCTTTCTGCTCCTGACACTGGGAGCTGCTCTGTGGGTTCTATGGGACAGCAGAGCCAGCCCAGCAGCTCCAGCTCCGTGTCCCACCGAGCCCAGTGTGCTGTCTCCTAGGAGATCAAATCCCTGATTTTCCATGTACCTCACTCTGCAGCCTCAAGAAGGATTCATCCAACACTGTCCTTCAAATACTTTGAGTATTCAGTTTGCAGTGGATTTATGGAAGGCTGAGATAAAGCTTTTCAGCATTTCAGTACTTGTTCAGTTTCTCTTGGAATTTACTTGAAGTATTAACAAGAAATTAGTACAAACAAGACCTGTGCCTATATAAATATTTGCCCATATTTGGTAAATGTTTATATATGTAATTTCTGAAAAGCACCTCTTACTATGGCAATTTCCAGGTTTTAAAGAGAAAAAAAGGATCTTTCCTCCTGCTTTATTCCCACTGTTACAGGAAATTAGTGGTTAAGCAAACTTTTTTAAAAAGGCTTAACAAAGCACGTTTTGCAAGTTCGTTTAGTTTTGAATGAACTTGACAAATTTCGAAAGCAAACATCACTCGAGGTTGGCTAATTTAAGAGGACCAGGGAAAACCTCCTTTGCCATTTGAATTTTAAAGATTGGCCGAAGTCTTATGTCAGCTGCCTTGTTCTGCAGCCTGTCTTTGAATCCTCTTAGGAAAGTCAGGGATACCCCCAAACAATAGAATTAAAATCTGTCTTTAGGACTGGCAAACCATTCAGAGCTGTCTGGCTGCTTAGCATAGACTGTGCTAGGCCTCAAGAAGAGAATGGGCCCCTAAAGAAGCAATAATTTTCAGATTGTTGTGTACAATGCAGTGATAAAGCTCCCTGTCACATTTTTCTTCCCAGTTACTGAAGTTCCCATTCAGACGAATTGTCACAGCTTCTTCAGTCCAAACAAGCACCCTTCCGGCCTTGTTTGCATTAAAATGTGATAAAACTAAAGGTGACTTTAGCACAGCTGTGCAGAAAAGTGGATTAGGTCAAAGTGACAGCGTTTGTTAGGCCTTGCCACAAAGGTGGTTCAAGATTTGTCTAGAGCGCTAATGTGGGAGAAGCAGGAGCTCCTTAAACCCAGACGTTTGTAATCAGGCCACAAACAAAAAATGGGGTTTCTTTCATGCCCAAGAGGTTCCCAGTGGCACCGGGCAGCCTTGATGGCCTGTGCCCATGGCAGGCTTTGGGGTGTCCTTCCTTGAAATAAACTGGCCTGTGCCCATGGCAGGCTTTGGGGTGACCCCGTTGTGCTGGCCTGTGCCCATGGCAGGCTTTGGGGTGTCCTCATTGTGCTGGCCTGTGCTCACAGCAGGGTTTGGGGTGACCCCAATGTGCTGGCCTGTGCCCATGGCAGGCTTTGGGGTGTCCCTGCTGGCCTGTGCTCACAGCAGGGTTTGGGGTGACCCCATTGTGCTGGCCTGTGCTCACAGCAGGGTTTGGGGTGTCCCTGCTGGCCTGTGCTCACAGCAGGGTTTGGGGTGTCCCCATTGTGCTGGCCTGTGCTCACAGCAGGGTTTGGGGTGACCCCATTGTGCTGGCCTGTGCTCACAGCAGGGTTTGGGGTGTCCCACAGGGAAGGCTCTGCCCTGCCCCTGGCCCTGCTGCCGGCGGTACCGGCTCTGTGAGGAGGTGCTGAGGGAGCTTTAGGCAGAAAACCTGCAGGCTCAGGAGGGCCCTTCAGGCAGAGGGACAGTGTCCTGTACCCCTACAGGACAGTGCTCAGCCCCAGGGATGTTTCCCTGCCAAACATTCCGTGCCCAGTGCTGTAGGCACTGCAGGTGACAGGCACTCTCCCCTTTGGGTGCTTTGTCTGTTTGCTCGGTGCAGAAGCAAGAGTCGCTCTCTCTTTTCCCAGCAAGCAAACCAACTGCACCAACTCTCCTGCCTTTTCCAGTGCTGGATGAGATTCTGCTCCAGTTGGAGTTGTCCATGCCTGCAGCAGCTAGAGCAAAAGTATTGCTGGCTAGGTGTTACTTTTCCATGTCAGAGCTGTCAAGAACTAAAAGTTCTTTTCCACGTCGGGGCTCAGTACCCACACCTGGAGCTGCTCAGGATCACCCACGGACACCAGAGGTCCATCACAGCCCGAACCACAGCACTCCAAACCCTCTGAGGGATGAGGAAGGGAGGCAGGAGGGCTGAGCAGAGCAGAGCAGCCATGGCCCTTCAGCTGGCACGGCGCCTCTCACTGCGCCGGCCCTTCAAATTCTGTTCCCATTTTATTTTACTCTGAAGGAAAAACCCCACCAAGGCAAAAAGCCCGGGGAAATCATACCCTTTGCATGCCACCTGCTGGCAAATTTTTGTATTTGTCTAAAATGGGGGCAGAGCATCATTTTCTCCAGGACAAAAACCACTTACTTGGTCAAAGGCTGGCAGAATAATCACTGCAAGTCCCACNCAGCAGGGTTTGGGGTGACCCCATTGTGCTGGCCTGTGCTCACAGCAGGGTTTGGGGTGTCCCACAGGGAAGGCTCTGCCCTGCCCCTGGCCCTGCTGCCGGCGGTACCGGCTCTGTGAGGAGGTGCTGAGGGAGCTTTAGGCAGAAAACCTGCAGGCTCAGGAGGGCCCTTCAGGCAGAGGGACAGTGTCCTGTACCCCTACAGGACAGTGCTCAGCCCCAGGGATGTTTCCCTGCCAAACATTCCGTGCCCAGTGCTGTAGGCACTGCAGGTGACAGGCACTCTCCCCTTTGGGTGCTTTGTCTGTTTGCTCGGTGCAGAAGCAAGAGTCGCTCTCTCTTTTCCCAGCAAGCAAACCAACTGCACCAACTCTCCTGCCTTTTCCAGTGCTGGATGAGATTCTGCTCCAGTTGGAGTTGTCCATGCCTGCAGCAGCTAGAGCAAAAGTATTGCTGGCTAGGTGTTACTTTTCCATGTCAGAGCTGTCAAGAACTAAAAGTTCTTTTCCACGTCGGGGCTCAGTACCCACACCTGGAGCTGCTCAGGATCACCCACGGACACCAGAGGTCCATCACAGCCCGAACCACAGCACTCCAAACCCTCTGAGGGATGAGGAAGGGAGGCAGGAGGGCTGAGCAGAGCAGAGCAGCCATGGCCCTTCAGCTGGCACGGCGCCTCTCACTGCGCCGGCCCTTCAAATTCTGTTCCCATTTTATTTTACTCTGAAGGAAAAACCCCACCAAGGCAAAAAGCCCGGGGAAATCATACCCTTTGCATGCCACCTGCTGGCAAATTTTTGTATTTGTCTAAAATGGGGGCAGAGCATCATTTTCTCCAGGACAAAAACCACTTACTTGGTCAAAGGCTGGCAGAATAATCACTGCAAGTCCCACCCGAGCACTTTGGGATACCTGTGTACAGGGGAGA
The DNA here is from genome assembly GCA_013397195.1 of Hylia prasina. Classification (NCBI taxonomy): domain Eukaryota; kingdom Metazoa; phylum Chordata; class Aves; order Passeriformes; family Sylviidae; genus Hylia; species Hylia prasina. Next base: position 34,900 of record VYXD01001555.1, on the reverse strand, counting down.
GGCCACCAAAACCCACCTTCTCCTCCCCACACTGCTATTTAGTTCTTCAGCTCATTTGTGGTTTCTAACCCAGAAGATCTGCCATTAACCTCTACAGCACACAAAAACTCTGCAGAAACGCACAAAACTGTTTTATAGAAACAGCATCTGTACCTCAGGTTCTCCATCGTGTACTTTTACTGGTCAAAGGTAATAGAAAGCTTCCACATCTATGGACTTATTTCCAACCTGCATTTTACATGTCATCATTTCCATGCCCTGTGCTGGTGGAAATGTGGCCCTTCAGCAGGGCTGGCTGTGCCACAGGATGCTGCTACATCCCCTGGGACCAGCAACAATCACTGGCTGAAGGAGCTCTGTGAGGCTGAACTGAAGAAAAAACAAGAGGGAGTGCTTAAAAGAATTTTGGATAAGTTATAAAAGTAAGAAATGTCTGAAAGAGAAATCTCTGCATTGAGTATTTCTTATTAGAAGAAGAAAACATTAATTTTATGCCTTTACTGGAGCCTATGGAAGGTATTGTTCTGCTCCTTTGATGTACATCACCCATGGTACAGCCCCAGTGAAGGCCAAGCAGAAGCACATTCCTATTTTTGCATGTCTAAGCAAAGTTAGCTGCACACAGCTCTCCTCAGAGGTTTCTCCAGCTGGTGAGGGCTGGAACAGAGCGTATCCTACTGAACCAACCCCAAAACCAGACAGCACCACTGCCAGGGAGCTGCAGCCCCTGAGAGCTGAGGGCCAGGAAGGGCCAGGATTTGGGGGACATCCACTGGTTTATTGGAAATGGAGTGAAGAGATCAGGCATTTGCCAAAGACAGTATTCAGTATAAACTTAGACAATCTACTGCGCCTGCAAAACAAAAATTAGCGTCCTCTGTCTCTGCAGAATGAGACAGAAACACGGAGAAAGCCCAGGAAAGCCCTGTCTGGCAGAGCTGCAGCCCCACAGCACAGGGCAGGGCAAACAAAACCTACTCCTGGTTCTGACAGGGCTGCACAAGCCTTGCTGGAGAACGGGCAGAGCTGCCTAAGAGAGAGGTCTGCCTGGGGCGGGGCTGGCATTTTTGGAAGGAGTTCAGGAATTCTAAAGGATGGAACCTCAAAACAGAGGGCAAAAACCTGACTTTGGAAATGAATATACCCTGGGAGCACGAGTGCCTGAAGCCCAGGCAGATAAGGAGCCAGCTGACATTTGAAGAGCTCTGGAGCTTGGCAGATGCTCCCTCCCAGAGCTGGCTGCAGCCCACACTGATCCAGAGGTGTAATCCCAACTCCTCCCTCTGCAGCTCCACACGCCGGCCTGCAAAGCCAGCTGGGCAACCAGGAGAGACAGATTTTAATGGCAACATTCTCCACAGTGTGATATATAAATGAATTTCCCGTGGAAATTAACCCCAAAACTTCCAGTTAGGTATTTTTTTCCCCTCAATTACTACTGGGGCGCTACACAGCTAATCTTGCATTTTTCTCTAAATAAAGCCTTATTTGCTACAATTCAAAGATTACAGGGAACTTTTGAAGTCTCAGACTTCAGGATCCTCCTTGCCTGTGATATTATCCCTCACAAAAGATTCATTACTCCCGTTTCATCTCTTCAAATGCGTTGAAGGCTTGAGTTTGAGGTCATGCTAAATTACTATTAATTAACCTCAGCCCACTTGTGCCTTTGCAAACACTAACTAGGCAATCCACAAGTGCAAATATTTATTATAAATCCCAGACTGGGATGGGTTGGAGGGACCTTAAAGCCCATCCAGTGCCACCCCTGCCATGGCAAGGACACCTTCCCCTGTCCCAGGGTGTTCTAAGCCCTGTCCAGCCTGGTCTGGGACACTCCCAGGGCTGGGGAGTCCTTCCAGAAAGTACTGTGAAGGAAAGCAAGGGGAGGGAACAGAAAATGAATGAGTAGTACATTGATGTGGAATCAGATCTAGAAATTTTTGCAAGGATTCAGTTTTCCTGTGGCGATATCACAGTGTTATTACTTTGCTAATTAGCCTGGCCAGGTAGAGGGCCAGGGTGTCAAGGCTACTGACTGACTTTAATAATTGGTACTAGGACAGAGTTTCTGCAGTTCATAACCTGACTCTTCACACTTACACTGGTTAATTGAAGTGCAAACTCTGCAAGCCTATAAGCGTGGTGTAAATCCCTTAAACTGAGCCTCACTCCTAAGACTGACCTTTAATTTTCTATTGATTAAAAATGATTTATTTCTATGCCCCTGCACACACCCCGCACTGTGAGCACTGTAATGACACTCCCGAGTATTTTTATCCTTTGGTTTCTTAATAATCGTGATCTTTATTATTCTTGTTGGAGGGATTTTCACCCTGCCACAGCCACATTCTCCAGAGGCAGAGAATGAAGTGATTGTGCCTGTGCCTCCTGCCTGTTGCTGCACGCCCCCAGGTCAGCAGGACACTCCAGCTCTCATCACGCAGAGGTGACGTGAGCTTCAATCCTTCCCAACCTGAAGGCAAATGCCTTCTTCATCACAGAGTGTGCTTTGGTTTCCAGGCACACAGAGTTGCACCTCCAGGCTTTGGATTCAAAGTAAATGCATTCAGCACGTGAGAAACAATTTGGTGCAGCAGTTGGAGGACACAGAGGGTTTAACCTGCAATCAGGGCTTTTCCTTCTGCTTTCTCCCAGGGAGAGAGAGAAAGAAATGCCACACTCTTTCAGAGATATGATAAATGGGAGCAGTTAGTTTGGCTTTCTGCTTCAAGAAGTGCATTTTTACAGTCGAGTGAGGCAACACTTCACTGCAGAATAAACATGGGACTATTTTACATGCAATTTACTTAAACCTTTCCTTAAGTTGGAAGCTAACACTTCAGAATGTCTTTAGTGTTAATGATTCAAGAACCTAACGTATCCTGACCACTAAATACAACTTTCTGTGGTTCTTTTCATGTACCCACTTGCCTCAAACCAAATGCACGTGAAAGCCCAAGGCCCAGAGAGAGAGATTTTGTAGCTCCTCTTCCTGGCCTGTGTGCACTCTGACAGAACTGTGTTTAGGTACCAGATATCAGAGGGACAGGATCATTATTAATTTTCCAACTTTCAATTCATGCAGTGATTTCTTTACACGATCTTTTCCCTTCTCGCTTCTACATCCCCAACAAAACCCCTGGGCTGGGGGGCTCGGTCAGGGGTGAATTGACCATGACACTGTCACTAAGGTAGGGAAGAATTTGGGCAGCTGTGCAGGGGGGCAGAGTCCCAGCCCCAGAACAGGTCCCTCCTCTCTGCTGGGGCCCAGTGGGTTCTCTGGGGAGCCTGCAAAGGCAGCTCCATGCCCAGGATGGTGCACAGGTGACCTGTGGGGTTCAGGTCACCCATCTCCTCTGGGTCCAGCCCTCCAGCCCTGTAGAGCCCTCCAGGGCTCTGCTGCTGCCTCACATAGTTGCTAAATCAGAGCAAACACACTCCAGGGCTGCCCAGGCACATCTCTGGGAGGGCTGGTATGTGGAGAGCAGCCCTGCTGGCTCTGGCACGCTGCAGGGAGCGCAGGGAGAGCAAACTCTGCTGTTCCAGAGAGCCAGGGAGCACAGCTGGGGCTCAGCCAGAGCCACAGGGAGCTCTGCGCTGCCTCTGGTAGCATCCTTCTTGGTCAGCACTCCAAGAACCACGCTCAGTGGTATTCCCAGGCCTCCATTTCCATAAATAAGAATAATTTATTCTTGGTAAAGAATGTTAAAGTCAATGAAATCTAAACAAGTGCTGAGAAACTTCCCCAGCTCTGAAGGTTGATCTGTGTGTAAATGCAGGTATAAACACACTGCAGTATCCACCCTGGAGTAACAACCTCACAAACAACAGCCCTACCTGCTGATTTTAATGAGGGATCACAGCCACAGGAACGTCACCTCCTGGAAAGCTTTAGAGTGACTTCTTATCACTTCCAACACCACCCAAAGCACCCTAAAGTTCCCAGAACATTTTCAGAAGTGACCACAGCTGACCCACGACTCTGATCCAGACACTCAGGCTGATGACAGAGTTCTGTTCTTAAATCCCTTTGCTGCTTTCCCCAGGGACTGTTCAGAGATGTTCCAGAGCTCAGTCAGATCCTCCAAATGCCCACTACCACTCTTCCCTCCTGCAGGGCCTCTCAGGTTCAGTGGGAATGTAAACGATGGCGAGGAAATCAAACCTGGACAGTGAAGCCCGTTCTGGAATTTCAGTGCAGACATTGTGGTAGTAAACTAAGACATTGTCAGAGCCCTTGTGGGATGCATAAAAAATTGGAGCAACCTCTTAATTCCTGCACTGATGCTGTGAAGAAATCCCATGGGTATGGAGCATCTTTCTCTTGGTTTAATTTCCATTGCAAATTACAAAGGCTGTTCTGTGCTCTTACTTTATAGCGAGTGTGGCATAATGATTCCATCCCTGATCAGAGATTTGCATAACTTATGTTAATGGTAGTTGGGTTCATGTCACATTCTTCATCTTAAAATCTAGAATTGATCAGAGAGAATCACTGTTATGAGCCTTAATAAAACATTCTCCCCCCCTTTTCACATTGAATTTTACATGGAGTTACACAGTGAAGGCCAAGGACTTTAAAGGAAACCAGGGGTACATGCAGTTTTCTATATAAGGAGCTCACCCTATCTTTATTATTTTTAACCTTCCTCCAGGTTTGAAGATGTAGGAGCATCAATGTTTGTACCTAAATAGGTTTGAAAGTGATTACTGCAAAGCCAAGCAGCTGAAACCTGCTCAGTGCTGGTAAACAAATGCCAACATAATTGCTAATAATTGCATATTAATTAAATAAAGGGAATATTATTTAAGTTCACTTGCTTAGAAAATCAATGAGAAAACAAGATAAAAGATGCCAACATCTTTAACAGTATTCCTGTACTCATGTATTACTACAACTCTAACAATAAAGAAATATACATAAGAACCCAACAAGCCAAACCCAAACACCAAAATCTTTTTTTTTTTGTTTAGTCCATTGTAGTGCTTGTCTTTATTTAACAAAGTCTTCTGCATTTTTGAAAATTTGGTTGCTTAGTGTGTAGTTTTGCAAGAGCCCATCAGAGAAAGTAAAGTGTGTGTTTACTAAACACAACATTGTCCAGCCCGGAAAATGTTTACACCTAAACTTCCTTTCCCTTTCACTTCTAAAAACCTCTTCCTCCAACCTCAGAGCTACTGAAATGTCTCAATTTAAGGTTTTCTCATGGGCAGAAATATCGAGTTTTCCAAACACAAGTCTGAGACATTTGCATGAATCGCAGAACCACAGCATGTCCTGAGCTGGAAGGAGCACACAGGTATGGAAATACTCTGGGAAGAAAAAACAATACAATAAATCCTTGAATCACCCTAAAATGGTACAGTTATTTCCACCTGTGAGTATTTCTTTGGTCAAATTTTGACCTAGGATAAAGTCTGTGCTATTCACTGAGGGCTATTCCTTGTCACCTCCACAGGGAACTCTCTCTCATTCAAAGAGCTCACAGCATTTCCTGAGTTCCTTGTTTAACTTCCCCCTTCCACCGTTTGAAAATCAGTGAACGGGCCAGTGAACTTTTTTCTTTTTCTTTTTTGAAAGCATCCCCCAGGCTGAGTTTTTAGCCCCTGTGGCAGAGGGGAAGGAGAGCTGGACCCTTCCCTTTGCACAGCCCGCTCACATTCCCTCCTGCACGCAGGGGAAAGCTTTCCTGTGACAGACAGGTACAGAGAATGACAAGGACTTGTACAAAAATAAAAGCCAGCAGCTGGTATTTCGTGTGTGTGCAGGAGCTCCCATGGCAATCTGCTGGGGCAGGGCTTGGCCACTGGTTACTGATGCCCCCAGTGAGGCATTTTGTCTTTCTTTTGGCCTAATACAAAGTGACACCTACATTGTTGCTGTCGCAGTTTGCTTGCTTATCTCTACTGTCACTATTACACGCTGGAGATTTTACTACCCAGTGATGATTCAGAGCAGAAAGCAAAGTTGTTGGCAACAGGGTTCCGGGAATTCTCTTTCAAAACACTGCTGGGGCAAGGCTGGTCAGGGGCTGGAACACAACCCAAGCGCACCCCAATCATTTATTTCTGTCCTGCCTTGCCCTGCAGACACAGCCCAGCATTACAGCCTCCAGCACGGGGGCTCAGCTCTCAGGGGGTGGGTGGGATTTTGCACTAACCCCAGTGACACACTAACACCACCCAGCCCTGCTCTGGGACCTGCCCCGGGCAGTTCTCCTCCCCGGCTGCACAGGGGTTGGTACCCCCAGCTCCCCACAAGGTGAGGAGGAATTAACTTTGTCTCTTTTCTCTTCCCTGATCAGAGAAGAGCTTTTGTAACTTCTGACTGATAATCTTCTAAGTCCCAAACTTAGGTGGCTGTTTTGCTTTAGGGAAAGGAGGATCAACAGGCTCAAGGTTTTCCAGCCTTAATATCCCTGTTAATGCTAAAGAGCACGGTACACGTATTTTCAATCTTGCTGAGTTAAAGCTTCATTTAATTAACTATATGTACATACACACAAACCAATTCTGTTTTACAGTCCTTAGCCAAAGCTGCATGTCAATCTAAAAATTAAATAATAGAAAACAGACATTTAGCTTAGTTTATATAACCTGACAGTGCTCCTATCCTTCCTCTGCTTCACCTAGTGTCATCTTTCAGTGTTCCTCTCTAATTTTATTTGGAACAAAATAAAAAGATTAAGATAAAATAATTCCCAAAAGATAATTGCAAAATGATTTATGTGCAGGTGTTAAATTATTTCTGGCATTGATGTTCCATAGAGTGCAACGTTACAACATTATGGTATTCAAAAGAGCATCTACATTTGATAATCCTGCTAATCATCAAAAGACACTGGATCTGAGTCCCGAAGGCAATGTTACATTTTGATTAAATTTTATCATCCGCGATTCTGTTTACGGTTCACTAAGGTATGAATTTCTTTCACATTCCATTGGGTTTACAGCTTATTGTGTTTGACTTGGAACACAGTCAGCTGGAGCTTTCCCTGAGCCACCAGCTCTCCAGCTACTGCTTTTGCACACTCCAGGAACAATCCCACTCCTTCCCAGCTCCTCCTGCTCCTGAGCTCCATCCCCACATGATTCAACCCGTGTCCCCAGCACGGGCTGGGTGCCCTGGGCCCCCAGAGCTGGGTCCCTGCGGGCTCCCCAAGAGCCAGCCCGGGCAGCAGAGCACATTTCCAAGCCCGAGCTGCCAAATGGCAGAACAACTCGTAGGGCAGGCTGTTAGCACAGATTAGTGTTGTGTACACTGCTGCAAGTGGTGTAGTAATGCTTGAGAGAGCTTGTTGTAATTAAACTCCACTCCTTCGGAATCTTAATCCCGAGGCTTTCTGATTTGTAATTTCAACTTCACGGCTGCACAACCGATTTTCTGTTCTTCAGCTACAGCCCCAGGCTGTGGGATCTTTCCACACCAGGGTGCACATGACAGCAGCTCCACTTTAAAACCATATGCCCGGCTGGAAGAGCCACGGAGAGCAGCTGGGTGCCTTCCTCACACTCCTTGCACCCCGGAGCTCTGCAGGTTCACAGCTTCACCCCCTCCTTCCCTCCCGGGCTGCGCTCAGCTGGATCTGCCAGCCTGGATCCATGGCATCCCATCCAACACAGCTGAGAGCACGCCTGGCAGCTCTGGACAGGACACTCCTCTCCCCAGCCTGCCCGGAGGCTTTGGGAGGCTGGAGGAGGGAAGAGGCTGCACCGGGAGGTGAGGGAGCACACCCAGACACACACACACACACTCAGGGTACAGCTCACACTGCCAGCCAGCCTCCTGCTGCAGCAATTCCACATGAAGTAACCAATTCCACGTGAAAAACCACCCCAGACCCTCCTTGACCTGCAGGGATTCTACTGCCGTTTGTGATGATGATGGTAAAAATAATAACAATAATAATTCATCTCCAAGAACCCCTCCAGACTGCTGAGCTGCGGGTGCCAAGCTGCTGTCCCTGCCTCTGACAGAAGTTACACCTCTGTCCCATCACTGCCCCGATTTTGACTATTCACTGTGCACCTGTGCCATGACAAGTAACCAGAGTGGCTCTGGCAATTCAGACCTTGGCACCAGAGCTTATTTTTGATGTATCACAAGGCAGCAACAAAGCCTCTGGCGGGGGGAAGGTGAGAGGAAAACAGGAAGATGGATGGTTCTTTCTAGTCTTCAGTTTACACGTTTCTCACATTTAGAGGAATAGTTTCAGGTTGCTTTTTGATACTTTATAATGTCTTGCATCAAACAATTAAAGACCAGAAAGAAAGGAAAATGCTTAAGAGAACAAAGAGAAATGCCTTTAGCACTACAGGTTAAAAAAATGAAAATATGACTATGAACGTTAACTTTATTTTCAACATTCCTCACATTTTTTTTGGTGATAAATGACTTCACATGTAGTTGCCTTCGGGGTTATATCCACAACTTCATTTTTCATGTTATTCTGAATAAAATTTAAGGTGGACACTGGAAGAGGCTTTGCTAAAACCCAACTGGTGCATGCCCACAGTCCCCAGCGTAGAAAAACATGGGGAAACAACCACGAGACACTTTCTGCAAACAAAGCTGGGGTTTTCCTCTTGCCTACAAGGGCACTGTTGCAGGATTGGCCTTTCCTGCTGGGCTCAGGCAAAGGGATACACACGGAAAAGGTGGATGGTAACAGCCACCAGGCTACTGAGGGAGCAGTGGAATTTGGGAAGTAGCCTGGATTCTTTCCTGCACACAAATAAATAATGATTTCTTGTGATGAATGCGTGGCTTCAGTTACAAGAATAAGGCAGAGGGAATGGGAAGAAATCCTCATATTTCATTGCAAGTAATGAAAAATACCAACTTAACGCCTGTAACTTTCTACCAGTCAGTCAATGGGGGCACACAGCCAAGCAGCGTGGGGGACGTGGCATTGCTCTTTGTTTTATGAATTTGCTCAGCTCCACTTAATTGCTTCAGAGGCTCGCTTTGAAATTCAAACAAATATTTCTTCATTTATTTCCTTTTTCTCTGTAAACAAAGAGTTTGGCGTTGACAAAACTTCCTAGCTGACTCCTGGGCACCTGCAGCAGCCCAGCACTGAGGGTTTCAGGTGTAGTTACCCTCTTCAGGGCTGGGTTTGGGTGGTGGCAGAGGACCTATGGGTTTTTAAAGACTTCTTTTTTGTGTTACAATTAACCAAACCTTAGGATGGTTTATCAGAAGAGAACTTCACCACAGCATGTTTTATTTGGAGCACTGTGCTCGTAGGGCTTAAAAGCTGAAGGAAATGATGACAGAAACTCTTGATTGGATTCTTATCAAAACATCTTCCCTGTAAATACCTCGGCATTATTTCCTGCATGTAATGTGGCTTTTATATCAAAACAGGGGAAAAAATCAAAAGGCAGTACAGAGGAAGCAGTAACCAGAAGCTGACAGACAGTTCAATCTGCACTTGAGTGAGCTGTAATCAATTTATTCTTCCTTCATGCTCAGCTGGATCTTTCAGCCCCCGTTGATGCTGCCTGCATTGCCAAATGCTGCTCCCAGAATTTCACTGCCGAGCTGTAAGGAGGCTCAGTCAGTGCAAGGCCCTCCAAGTCAAGAAGAACCACTGGAATTAACCTTTCCACTGTAATCCCGAGGTTAGAGGGCAAAATGGGCTCATTTTCATGAGTTAAAGGTGTGCAGGTACCCAGAGGAGCGACGACCAGAAAGGCACGAGGTGGAAAGGAGCTTTCCAGCAGAATCACCATGGGTTTTGTCAGGAGGCAAAAATCCCACAGGAAAGCAAACACTGTAGGAAATCCTATAGGAAAGTGCAGCATCCTGGAGCGAGCCATTTCCCTGCTGGGAGAAACAAAGTCTGAATTGTGAGGAGAGATGGCAAAGTCTCCTCTCTGCAGGCTGCAGGGGTGGGAGCCTGCAAGTGTAGATTGGTATCTTGGTGGTAATGGACGGAGCTGCATTCAGAGCAAGGAGTTTGGGAACTCAGAAGAATAAGATTCTTGGCTTACTTTTTTGTTAGTGACAAAAGGAAAAGAGGCAGAAATGGCTCCAGGAACAAAGATCCTGGTTCTCTCCGAAAAGATTCGAGTCAGGTTATGGCCATTTTGAGTCAGTTATCTAAAAACACCGGAGGGACAGAGATTATGGGGATGAAAGGTACACTATTATATTGTTTATATGATCTGTCTTCTAATAATCTATATTGAACTCTGTAGGTAATTTTCTGAAAGATGATGCTTACTTGTTAGAACAAATTCAGGGAGCCCTAAACTGCTTTCAGGCAGCGAAGATCACGGTGCTGTTGGATATTAGGATACAGCTGAGTCTCCACTGCTGTGCTTCTCTGGAACCACGTGTTTTAAGATGCCCAGCACAAGGATGTACTTCTCTGGGAAAGGAGCCCCGCTCAGAGGAAAATCCTGCTACTGGGTCATGTAACCAGAGGTCCAAAACCCCTCCTGGAAACAGCTCCTGCCTGTGGAATCCTAAGGGTCTGTTCATGTAAAGGTGAGCAGGGAGAATCAAACTGCAAGGAACTTGTGGAGAAAACTCCCATCTCTCTTTTTATCTGTCACTTTGTATAACAAATACAAATTGTGTTCTGTGTGTAATTTATTTCAGAAGCCAGTGTAACAGTCTTGGATCGGTAATAAATATTTTCAAGAAACAGGTATGGAATTGGAAGCTTCCCTTGCTCTTTACATTTTTGGAAAGCTGGCTTTTGGTTTAGTGGTGCTACAGCTCTGTGTCCTTTTCACAAGAACATTTACATAATCATTAGAAAAGTTGCTTGTTCTGGAAATGCTAATATGCTAAATAATCACTAGACTTGCTCATTCGCATGATCTGGAAAGTGAAAAATACTTCCCATGTTCACAGATGACACTTCCAGTTCAAAGAACAGACTGGGACAAACCCAAGTCAATGGCAAAGATCAAAAATACCTAATCTCTTTCCTTACATATAGGTATGACTCTTTAAAAGGGAAATGTCATAACTGGCCAATAATGTGCTCCAGACAAACCTGTGTCCCTTGTGCAGACAAAGCTGTGTTCTTTGTGCAGAAATGCAGTGGTCACTGCAGTCCAAGCTGCTGAGCAGCTGTGCACAAGCACAGAGGGCACTGCAGGTCCCAGGCACGTGGGATGTGCCACAGCTCCAGCAGGAACCCCTCCAGCTGCCAGCCTGGCCCAGGGGTGCTGGGGCAGCTCCCCTGGCTCAGCTCAGTTCCTGCAGGAACCTGGGGCTCTGTCTGTGCCTTCTGAGCAGGCAGGGAGCAAATGAAGCTCAGCCCTGCTCTGGAAGGAGAGGCTGCAGCTCTTGGCCTCCTGGGGAGCTTTGCTTCACCACTTCTCTGGGGATCTGCAAAGGTGGAAATTGATTCTGCTCTAAATGTGACACTGCGTGTGTGGTTTGTTCCTTTATTTATCTCTTTATTTGAAGACTGCTTCATTTCATCCCCATAAAACAAAAGTGGAACATTATTTCTTGGAAAGGAACTCACAGTTACGAGCATTTGGAAGGGAGGGTCTTTGTTCCTCTCAAGCACCAGTCAGATTTTCAGTTCACAGTGCAAACAGCTGCAGATTCCCAGGGGAGCTCCTCAAAACTGAGTTCAAGCCTGGCTTGACTGGGGAGAGCTGAGGGCTGAGATGCAGACAGGCCACAGCCAGGCTGGCAGGTGTCCATCCACGCTCCAGGAGCAGCACCAGCAGATGGTGCTCAAGAATGGGCAGCACAGCCCGGGTGCCCTGGGGCACTGCTCCTGCCACCTCTGCCCTGGAGCCAGCAGGGAACAGACTGGGCCAGCAGAGACATCAGAGAACAGGCTGGGGCAGCAGAGAACAGACTGGGCCAGCAGGGAACAGCGATTGTCCCAGTAGAGAACAGAGACTGTCCCAGCAGTGCTCAGAGACTGTCCCAGCAGTGCTCAGAGACTGTCCCAGCAGTGCTCAGAGACTGTCCCAGCAGTGCTCAGAGACTGTCCCAGCAGTGCTCAGAGACTGTCCCAGCAGTGCTCAGAGACTGTCCCAGCAGTGCTCAGAGACTGTCCCAGCAGTGCTCAGAGACTGTCCCAGCAGTGCTCAGAGACTGTCCCAGCAGTGCACAGAGACTGTCCCAGCACTGCTCAGAGACTGTCCCAGCAATGCACAGAGACTGTCCCAGCAGTGCACAGAGGTTGTCCAAGCAGAGCACAGAGACTGTCCCAGCAGAGAACAGAGACTGTCCCAGCAGTGCACAGAGACTGTCCCAGCAGAGAACAGAGACTGTCCCAGCAGGGCACAGAGACTGTCCCAGCAGAGAACAGAGACTGTCCCAGCAGAGAACAGAGATTGTCCCAGCAGAGAACAGAGACTGTACCAGCAGGGCACAGAGATTGTCCCAGTAGAGAACAGAGATTGTCCCAGCAGAGAACAGAGACTGTACCAGCAGGGCACAGAGATTGTCCCAGTAGAGAACAGAGATTGTCCCAGCAGAGAACAGAGACTGTACCAGCAGGGCACAGAGATTGTCCCAGTAGAGAACAGAGATTGTCCCAGCAGAGAACAGAGACTGTACCAGCAGGGCACAGAGATTGTCCCAGTAGAGAACAGAGATTGTCCCAGCAGAGAACAGAGACTGTACCAGCAGGGCACAGAGATTGTCCCAGTAGAGAACAGAGATTGTCCCAGCAGAGAACAGAGACTGTACCAGCAGGGCACAGAGATTGTCCCAGTAGAGAACAGAGATTGTCCCAGCAGAGAACAGAGACTGTACCAGCAGGGCACAGAGATTGTCCCAGTAGAGAACAGAGATTGTCCCAGCAGAGAACAGAGACTGTACCAGCAGGGCACAGAGATTGTCCCAGTAGAGAACAGAGATTGTCCCAGCAGAGAACAGAGACTGTACCAGCAGGGCACAGAGATTGTCCCAGTAGAGAACAGAGATTGTCCCAGCAGAGAACAGAGACTGTACCAGCAGGGCACAGAGATTGTCCCAGTAGAGAACAGAGATTGTCCCAGCAGAGAACAGAGATTGTCCCAGCAGAGAACAGAGGTCGTTCCAGCAGTGTTCAGTGCCCAGTGTTTGGTCTTCTCCCCATGGACACCCCCAGGGCAGCAGATCCACACCTGGGGGCACCTCCAGGTCCTGGGCACAAGTGGAACACCTAAACACATCCTCTGACTCAAACTAAAGTATGGTGAGCCAGGAGCCAGGCATGCTTAAGGAATCTGAGGAGAAAAGGAGGATGGAAAGAAGTGAGGCACAGAGAAACCTGCAATTATCAATAGGATGGATTTTCTTCCCTTTTTGACAGGGAGAGAGTTACCCAACCTATTATTATGTGGTCCTAATTACATATCTCTGCAATAGATCACTCAGGTAAGGAGAAATATCTACTGCCTGGGAAACATCACTAATTGTTCCTTTTTTGCTGGCATACTTTCTGATTGGAGTAATTACAGAGTTGCTTCCTCATTCTCTTTTGCTCTGAAGATTTTGAAGACGTATTTCTTCACAGAGTCCATAAAATTAAGCACCTTGAACCTCTTAATTCTGGCTTTTTTTGTTCCTCTTTCCTACCTTTTCTTCCCTTGGACAGAATATTGCCAATGTTACTGTGTGTGAAGAGACCTAATGCAAGAGCTGCAGCATCTCACCACGCTGTGCATTGTGCATGCATCAAAAAGTCCTTGATTTCAATCATTAGGAAGCTCTTACACTAATTTTAGAAAAGCTTTTGACTTCCAAATTTACCACAAGTAGCAAAAAGGAAGGAAAATAACTTTAGATCTGTTAAGTAGGTTATCTCCAACAGGAGTAGGTAGCTAATTGGCTTTGGTACACTGAAATCAAGTTCTAACAGCCTGGGAGATGCCTGTCTCTGGTGTGTCAGCAGTTCCTTATCAGGGTGCTGCAAACCCAGGCAGAGCTGCCACAGCACCCGCCCAGACAGGGCACAGAACTTTCTGCAGCACAGTCTGAGCAGGAGGGCACAGGAGCAGAGCAAGGCCCTTTGGTGGGCAGAACTGACAGACTGTTACTGACTCTCCCACTCAGCCCCATAACCTGCTTTTCCAGCAGGGCTCACAGGAGGACACTGCACCCTGACTGGCAGATCCAGCAGTGATGGAGACCCACAACCTCTTTTGACAGGTCTTCCCCACCTAACCTGAGAGTTCTACATCCACCTTTCATTGTTACCTTGAAGACAAATTAAATCCCCTGACCTACAAACGTCTCCAGCTGCAGCACTTTGCACCCTGACCTGGACCCTGACAGTCCATTTTATTCCAGCTACAAACACTGACCTTTATTAATATGCTCAGGCTGTTTTACACCTAAGCCTCCTGCTCTCCTGCCATGCTTACTTTTCTTTGCCTTCTAAAACCATCAAAACAGGAGGAAAATATTTCTGACACACTTTTGGGTTTTTCTGTAGAAATGAATCAGAGATAAAATCTCCAGCACTTTCAGGAGGCTGTAATCTCCTGAGCACGGATCTCTGGAAGCCTCATTCCTCTATACCAGGAGATGCTTCAAGGCTGAGTAACTCAAGTTCAGTTTTCCTGGCATGGGAGTGCACTTATTCCATGAAACATCACCGTGAGAAGCCAAAGCTCAGCAGTCCCCCTGCCTCTCCTCTAACCCTGTACCACAGGCTTTACAATGGACTAAAAGACAAATCCTCACCTCCTTCTGCCCATCCCATGCCAAATCTACTCTTGCCTGGGGGCTCCTGCTCAGATCTACATGAATGGAACAGGCAGGAAGGAAATGCAAGAGCTTGGTTTTATTAAGCAGATCTTAAAACTAGATCCAAACCCCAGCCCAGTCAGGGGAAGGCTTCTTGTACCACATGGGGTTGTGGCTGAGCCTGAAGTCTGGGATGAGTTTGTTTATTTACTGGACCTGTCTCCCAACTAAGAAATGCACTACATTTTCCAAGCATCTGCATAACCTGGTGATAGGAAGCTCCTTTATGAAGATGTGTATCTTTGGAGTAATTAATTTATCATGTGATGGGACTGTTGCCCTGGTTACTACAGAAATTATTCAACAACAGAGCAATTGGTATGTAAACAGTAACAGTTATCTAACTCATTGGCACAAAAATAACTGCTGACAAGTGCATTCCACACGCTCCAAAGGCTCTGTCCAGCTCAAATGTACTTCCTTTTTCAGGCTCCTCCTCAATTCAGATCCTATTCCTTATTTCAGTGAGGTGCTCCTCAGCATCCCAATCCCCCTGAGAGCACCACCATCCACAGTCAGAGCTGCTGAAGGCATCTTTTCCTTGGCCTGGGGCTGAAAGCCCTGCAGACATCAAACACATGGAGCAGGGTCCCAGCCCTGCATTGTCCAGCAGGGTGATGCAGCAGCAGCTACTCCTCATCCTATTCGTCATCCTATTCCTCATCCCATCCCTCACCCTCTTCCACATCCTATTCTCATTCTATTCCTTACCCCATTTCTCATCCTATTCCTCATCTTATTCCTTATCCTATTCCTCATCCTATTCCTCATCTTATTCCTTATCCTATTCCTCATCCTATTCCTCATCTTATTCCTTATCCTATTCCTCATCCTATTCCTCATCTTATTCCTTATCCTATTCCTCATCCCATCCCTCACCCTCTTCCACATCCTATTCTCATTCTATTCCTTACCCCATTTCTCATCCTATTCCTCATCTTATTCCTTTTATTCCATTCCTCACCCTATTCCACATCCTATTCTCATCCTATTCCTTATCCCATTTCTCATCCTGTTCCTTATCCCATTTCTCATCCTATTCCTCGTCTTATTCCTTATCCTATTCCTCATCCCATTCCTCATCTTATTCCTTTTATTCCATTCCTCATCCTATTCCTCATCTTATTCCTTTTATTCCATTCCTCCCCCTNCATTCCTCACCCTATTCCACATCCTATTCTCATTCTATTCCTTACCCCATTTCTCATCCTATTCCTCATCTTATTCCTTATCCTATTCCTCATCCTATTCTCACCCTATTCCTTATCCTGTTCCTCATCCTATTCCTTTTATCCTATTCCTGACCCCATTCCTGACCCCATCCCCTGTCAGGCTGGGTGCTAACCTGGGGGTCCCTGCTCCCAGGGCCCCATACCCCGGAGTGCTGCCCCTCCTGCCTGGCAGTTCTGGTGAGGGGCTCACGGCAACGAACACAAAGCTGAGGAGGAGCAGAGATTCCTCCCCTCCCTCCCCACCCCAGAGGAGCTGGAAGGGTCTCCAGTGGCAGGTCACACCTGGTGTGCAGATCAGGAATGGGGTCCCGCTGTGGCCGGCAGGGCAGTGGGCACCAGAGGGGACCAACGTGTGCAGCTGTGGACGCCTGAGCCCTGCACAGAACGGATTTCAGGAACAAGCAGCTCCAGAGGTGGATGGCCACCTTTTCCCAGAGCTCCTGTGCAAACACTGTGTGCCCCCAGCACTGCTCCCCGGGCTGCTGGGCAGCCATTCCCATGGGATGCTGAGGGCATGGGCACCTCCACGGCATTTCTCCTTCAACTACACCGATGTTTATTTAACTGGCTGCAAGAACATGACCAGCTGCTACCTTGGTAAACTCTCACCTGCACTACAGAGAGCTTTTAACCCTTAAGAGAGCCTAGTTATTGGCTTCTTTCAATGGCAATACCTCTGAAAACAATTCCAAACGTTTTGTGTGTGTGCAGCAGGAGTTTCCATGACTGACCTGGATCAGCCACTGCTGTGCAGGGCCACTAAGGAGGTTATTTCTGCAGGCTGTGGTGGACAAGACAGAACTGTTACCAAAGCGTGGGCCTTGGCTGTGCCTAAACATCCCCGTGCCCACCTGGCTGCTGCTCCTGTCCCAAAACGAGCCCGTGAGAAAGTTCTGACCTTTTAAATTTGTCAGAGGATTCAAGAAACGCCGCAGCATAGCACGGCAGAGTTTTTAACTATTCTTTTGTGCACAAAAAAAGCAGCACAGAGAATTTAAAGGTGAATCCCAAGTTCAGACAAACTAAGATGTTTATTTCAACTGGATAAATTTAGACTGATGGGGTAATGAAAGGGGCATTGACAACCACTTGTGAGCTCCTTTAACATATCTATTTTCAGGAAATGTAACATCTGGTGTGTACCACATCCATTATCCTATCTGTCCAACTTAAGTGCACACAAATAATATATGTGCATGACTGATTTCCCTGCTGATGTCTTTATTATTACTTTGAGCAGATGAAATCTGGACCAGTCTTTTACTGTTACATTTTGTTTTCTGCATTCCAATGTCAAATTGCTTAATTATGTGATATTTGGTCACACTCTACAAATGTTTCTTGCTGTCATTTTAACTGTGCCCGGTAGTTAGAGCAACAGGTAGAAAATGCAGTCAAAGCTCAGAAACTTGAATTATTTTGATTCAAAACTGCAGAGGGTCATAGCCACATTACTTATAAAAACCAGAAGCAAAGTCTTTAGTGATTTGTCAGACACAGCAGCTAAAACTAGAATCTGCTTCCTGTGATTCCATCAGGTCCAGCCCCCGGCCCTGCACAGGACCCCCACAATCCCACCCTGTGCCTGAGGGAGTTGTCCACCCTGAAGGGAGCTCTTGTTTGGTTTGTCAGGGCTTTCAGAGCATCTGAACTTCCACAGGTAATGTAAGACCTCCACAGGAAAAAAAAAAAACCCATCCCAGGCTCATCTTGCCTTCCCCAGTAGATACATGCTTCTATTTTGAGAGGAAAGCAGCTCTTAGAGGAAGCAACTTGTAGATTTAGAAAACTACTTTTGAAGTGCCCCCAAGGCCACACAGCAGCTTGGAAGCAGTACAATGCAAATGAAATGAGTGGGAGATGAAAGAGTTTAATAAGCATTGATCATTCTGAATCAGTCACAGCAGTCATTCCTCGGCCACGGGACTGAGTGCCAGAGAAAGAGCCAGGAGCCCGAGTTGTGAATGTCTCCACAGCCCCAGCACCTGCTGGGGAATCTCTGGGGGCAGAGCACGGGCAGCTGGGCTGCTGACAGCAGGGGTGGAAGTGCAGGTGGATGTGAGGTGCTAAAAGGCTCCTGGATTTATCTGAGTGCTGCCTTCGTTTTGCCATCACTCCCTGGACTGCTGCCTCTCCAGAGCTCAGGGAGGAATAAGGAGAAAATGTATGGAGAGGAAAACATAAGCTGAGAAATGGTGGACACAGAAGCTCTGCCCTTTCATCTGAGCTTTACCAGGTTCCCATGGCTGGGGACATCTCTCTCAGGGCCTCTGTGCAGCCCAGCCCTGCCAGTCCCTCCTTTCTGTCAGTGGGAAAAGGGGACACTCCCTGGGAGGAGCAGAGGAACTGGGGACAGCAGGGGCGTGAGCAGGGACAGAGCCCTGAGTGCAGACAGGCTCTAAAATCCAGGGAAAACTCAATACCTGCACAATGTCCCAATGGGCCAGCTAAAAATACTCTGAATTCCAGGACTTGGGAGCTTGGAGTCAGGTCCATGGCAGCAGAGAAGGACCATGAACACCTGCCCTGCTCTTACTGCAGACCTGCTGCACTTTCCTGCTTCCCAAAGTCCCTCTAGGACACCCCCTTCACCTGTCAGCTGCTGGGCTCAAGTTCCTGGCTCTGTTTTGCCTGATCTGAACCAAAATGCTCTTGGTCTCTGAAGAAGGTCAAAAAGCAGAAATGAACCTCAAACTATGTCTTGCTGAAGACTGAGGGAGTGAAGAAACAAGGACACGAGCACAATTCCACACAGCAGCTTCATTTCTCATTCCCAGCTCTGCAAACAGGCACCTTGGGGCAGCTCCAGCAGCCCTGAGGGACAGGGATGTCACACCCAGTGTGGTGTCACCAAGGAAGCATCAGAAACCTGGAACTGGTGCACAAAATACTGGAATTCCAGTTTTCAGGATGCCAGCCCTGTCCTTGGCTCAGCCCTGCCTCACAGCAATTAATTATTCTGGCAATGCCAAAGGGAACAAGCCCAGCTGACTGCACCCTCAGGACTGGGAAGTTTTAGCACCATGGTGCAAACTTGGCACATATCTTAGATCTGTTCTCCTGGTTCCTCTAAAGCACTGGGGCTGTGCTACCTGAACTCTTGGTGTGAGGAATTTGGAAACTTCAGTAAAGATGCATTGATGTTTTGGAATATCCCAAGTCCTCTTTATGAACCCACATAGCATAACCTCAACTTTCTGAGTTGTTTCCACCATCCACTCAAACCATTAAAATGGCTGCTCTGTGTGTGCACCAATGTCCAGGGCACCTCATGCTCCTCTATTTTATATAGAAAATAGCATTTTCTATTTTAAAATAATCTGAGAGGTGCCTTTTGATGTGCATCATCTCTGCACAGGTGAAATGCTACTGAAAGAAGAAATGGAAAAACGATGGATTTTGCAAGAAACCACGAGGAGAGAGGGGTTGAAAACAGAAATCCTGCTCTCTGAGCTCGGGGGCTGCAGGCCCTGCTGCCCAGCTCTGAGCCAAAGCAGCACCTGAATTAAAGTGCAGCCACAGCTCTGGGCCTTTCCTGCTGCTGCCACACCCCCGTTCCCTCGCTGGAAACAGGAGCCACAACCAACGTGAGGATGAGCATTAATATTCCAGGACCCAAAAGAGGCCCAGGAACGTCCCAAAGCAGCCAGTCAGAGCTGCTCTCCAGGAACCATTCCTCTCTGTCCCACCCCCAATCACTCCTTGCATATGAAGTTGCCATGGTGATGATAATTATTCTTGATCAGCAGGATACAGCAATTATTGCAATAAAAATCACATAAAGCTTGTCACTACATGTGTGAGACGGGGATTGTCTCTTCAATTATGCACCTTTCCTTGCCCTCCCCCTCGCTTTAAGGTAGAGTGTTGGGGGTTTTTTTCGTTGCAATTATGTAGTAAAAGATAAGAAATTCAATTATTTCTTGCTAACGTCAACTTTGCAGGAGATGATGGCCATTGCCAGCAGCTGTTTGGATGATCCCAATCAGGCAGTTTCTGATTATTTCCACAACAAAGGAGGTAAACAGGATTTGAGAATCTACGGCAAAAATTAAATGGCTTAGTGTTTCAAAACAGGTTCTGGAGAGCTTTGAGTAGTGGTCTGAAGGTTTGCAAGCACGGCAGCCCCTCAGTTCTGCTGTCTGATGCTCAGTTCCAGGACCTGAAGCTCAGCAGCAGAGCCCAGGCTCCAGTTCCCTCCTGTTCCCTGCTGGGAACAGCCCTGGCTCTGGAACAGCACAGAGCACCAGCCCAGCCCTGCTGAGGCTCTCACCTGAGCAGCTCTGAGGCAGCTTAAGCTCTAAGACTTGTTTACCCCTTATTTGTCATTTTAACTGGTCGACCTTCATTTTCAAAGTAGTTGCGAGCACGCTGTGATTGATGGAGGGAGTAACATGATATCAATATTCTGAAGACATCCATCACGAGCTCTAATCTTAGGTAGAACTGTACATTGAAGCCTTTCTAGAAATCAATCTCCTCCTTTGTGTGCCTAAGTGCACACAAGAAGGTAACACACACACTCAGACAAAACCCCTTTGCTTTGGGACATCTGCTGCAGGCTGAGCTGGGAGAACACCCTGAGTCATTCCTGACTGGCTTTGGGCATTTGGGCACTTATTGCCTACAGACACGGTGCCCAAAGGTTTCCACCTCCCCTGAGCCCACAGACAGCATCGCTTTCATTGCCCGTGGATCAGGCAGAATCCATCGAAATTGCATTTTACAGTATCTTATTTCACCTCTGCCTTTTGTAACTGCATCAAAAGAAGCAGGGGGAAAGCAATACCACAGGATATTTCCAGCAGGCTGTACCCTGGACAATAGCACAGCAGAAATCAGTCAGCATTTCAGGGATGCAAATGTCTCAAGGAGCACAAAAAGTTGTTGATGCGAGTTTAAGATCTGCTGAACCAACAGGTTTTGAAGCACAGCCTTAGGAAGGTAACTGGGTTTTTTTAGTACCTATGTGACACAATCTTTTGTTATGCTCCTCCATGACATAATGTTCTGTAGTCATTAATATGGGACTAATCTCACAGGCATCTCATCTGCCCTCAGTGGAATGGGAGCGGGGCCAGACCCTTAAGTATGCAAAAACCCAAGAAAAAGATTTATCTGTCTATCAGCATGTATTCATTACACTTAAATTATTATTTGCTCACTATCAGCTCAACCAGCCCTTCACAATGTGCAGAAGTCAGAGGGCCTCTATCAAAAGGCACAGTGGGTTTAGGGGAAAACAGGAATTCTGCCTCCCTGGAAGGAGAAGCTGCAGAGCAGAGTCAGAGCAGGGAACACAACCCCCCTGTTGTCATGTCATAGGAGACAACAGAAAAGGGAGGTGGCAAATTACCCCTGATGCCTTTGACAGGTCTGCTTGGTTCGTGCATCCAGCCAGTTGTGATTTTAATTCACGGATTGCAAGTCTCACAAACTGGAGTTTGGATGTGGATCCTGGAGCCAGAATTCATGTTCTACTGCCCCTGAGCTTTCTCTGTGAACTTGGCCACGTCACTCAGCCTTACATTTCATGTCCAATCATTTGAAGGTTTTCAAATTTGGGAGTCTTTAACAAAACCCCAGATCTTCGTGCTGACACCCAACTGCCAAGTGAAATCATGTCCATGTCCTTCTTGCACATCCACACATCTTAAACACAGAAACCACCATAAAATTCTTCAGAAAACTTAACACAGAAAATTCTTCAGAATCACTTAACACAGAGGGTGTCACAGCAGGAATTCAGCATCATCTGCACCAGCAGAGCTTTGTCTTTTGGGCAGGCTGACCACCAGGAGCTTCTGCTGTGCCTTCAAATGACAATTTCCAGCTCCTTCCCTAAATCTGGACTTGCACACACGGCACGTTTCTAGGTGAAAGCCAAACATCACCTCCAGCTCAAGCCTTCCCATCCTTTGGCTCTTTGTTGCCATCTCAAATCATACCCTGAATGTTCTGTTTTCTGATAGTCTCATTCAAGAAAACCAGTGTTTTTCTTGCCAGAGAAATCCCTAGAACTCCTGCACACTCACCCGTGGGGTGCCCTACACCCCGTGCCCCAGGACTGGCTGAGCAGATCATTAACAGCAGCTTGTTGCTGTTTTCCTCTTCCTAAGAATTCCCAATTTTCCACCCAGCCCAGCACGCGGGAGGGGATGGGTGTTTTCCTGCCTGTGTGAGGTATGCAGACCTCTCTGCCCCCCGGGACAAGGTTTCACTTGTTCCCCTTCCCAAGGGATGGCTGGAAGATGCTCCGGCCCCAAGGAGATCAAAGGGCTGCCAGGACGGGCTGGTCAGGCATTTCCCTTTCATCTGAATATATTGTTTGTGATCCTGAGCCATCCCCAAAGGTGAAGAAGGGTTCTAATCATTGCAGGAAGAGCCCTTGGAGATGACAGCAAGAGAAAAGGGAAGATTAAGGATTGCTTACAAACACCAGGGAACAGCAGGTCACATATTTGGGGTAAACTGCCTTTGTTGATGTTACTTAAACGGCAACAAAGAGTTTGAAATTCACGCAGCATAAAGGAAACAATCACTTAGCATGGCTACCTTAGCGTGGAACAGGGGCTGCTTTATTCCCAGGACATGCATTACACTCTAAGGTGTGCATTTCGGAATATTCTGCATTTCCAAGAATTAACACTGCACTACAACAAAAAGGACTTAAATTATTTTCATTGCACTCAATCATTTTGCAGAGAATCATTGAATTCATGAAGCAAAGCAGTTCTGTGTCCTCATAAATCACACAGAGAAACCCAAAACAAGACAGACCTCTCTAAAGTGCATAAAACCACCCCAGAACACAGAATTTTAAATTTCTTCTAGCACAGCTTTTTCTTTTAGTTCAACAATCCATTTCTAAAACAGCAAACTGAAATTTACCCAAATTTCACTCTGCTGTTGTCACCACCTGTAACAAAGCAGAACAAACTCCATCTACACCCTTTTGCTGTAAGGATCATCCCTGGAAGGAACCTGGAAAGCTTTCTGTAATTCAGCCAAAAGGAATAAATACTTTTTACTTTTATTTTTCACGTCTGATTTTCCCCGCCGTGGCAGCCCTGAAGGGAGAGGCAGGAGGAGCAGAGCCTGGGCAGGGCTCTGTGAAGCTGCTGACAACAGCTGGAGGGAGAATCCCGGGATCCAGGGCTGCTCCCAGCCCTGCCCGCAGCTCCCGGGGAGCAGAGGGCTGTGACATCACCTCGTTTTGGGGCCTGAAATATGTCTGACATCCAAGAATTCCAGCTCCTTCAGATCCACCGAGGGGCTGAAGTGCTGCGTGAGGGCCCAGGGCTGCTGTGCTTCACCTCCCTGGAGAGGAAAGAGGCAAACCCTGGTGTTCCCATAAAGGAAAGGGGCAAACCCTGGTGTTCCCAGAAGGGAAAGGGACAAACCCTGGTGTTCCCATAAAGGGAAGGGGCAAACCCTGGTGTTCCCATAAAGGGAAGGGGCAAACCCTGGTGTTCCCATAAAGGAAAGGGGCAAACCCTGGTGTTCCCAGAAAGGAAAGAGGCAAACCCTGGTGCTCCCAGAAGGGAAAGGGGCAAACCCTGGTGCTCCCATAAAGGAAAGAGGCAAACCCTGGTGTTCCCATAAAAGAAAGATGCAAACCCTGGTGTTCCCATAAAGGAAAGGGGCAAACCCTGGTGGTGTCAGAAAGGAAAGGGGCAAACCCTGGTGTTCCCATAAAGGAAAGGGGCAAACCCTGGTGTTCCCAGAAAGGAAAGAGGCAAACCCTGGTGCTCCCAGAAGGGAAAGGGGCAAACCCTGGTGCTCCCATAAAGGAAAGAGGCAAACCCTGGTGTTCCCATAAAGGAAAGATGCAAACCCTGGTGTTCCCATAAAGGAAAGGGGCAAACCCTGGTGTTCCCAGAAGGGAAAGGGGCAAACCCTGGTGCTCCCATAAAGGAAAGGGGCAAACCCTGGTGTTCCCAGAAGGGAAAGGGGCAACCCCTGGTGCTGCCCAGGGTGACCCTGTGCCAGCAGCCTCCAGCTCCTCTCCACTGCTGCTGTCACAGGAGCTCTGCAGTGAATAACCAGTGAGAGGTTCAGCCTCCAGAAGCAGATGGAGCTGCAGAGTATTCCTGTCCTGCTCAATTTTAACAGTGATATTTCCACTAGAGCAAAAGGAAAACAAGCAGTATTAAGTGCAAGTATCTCCTGTATAAATATTTATCTAAGGAAGAAAAAGTGTCCTTGTGTGCAGCCACAGGTGCACAGGCAAACACTTGAACACCAAATTCCATCAAATAGCCTTCGGACAGGGAGCTGAGCAGTGTTTGGACAGATGGCCAGTTCTTCTAGAAATGCTTCATTTTACTTCCATTGTTTCATTCGGGGCAGGCTGCTGTACTGGAGAAAAGATTCTACAGCACCCTTTGCATTTAATAGTTCCCATGAATTATCCAAATCAGTTTAGCACAGTGCAGGAATAAATTGCAGGGTCACTGAAACCTCGAGGGCACTTGCCTTTGCACAGAATGCAGAGTGCTCAGCACAGGCTGGGGCAGTCCTGCCAGTTGAGAAGGAACTGGGAAAGTTGAAAGCCTGGAGGCTCCACAACTGAAAGACCAAAGAGTCCCATCAAAACTGAGAGAGGCAAATTCAAAAAAAAAAAAAAAAAAAAAAAAAAAAAAAAAAAAAAAAAAAAAAAAAAAGCCTCAGTGAAAAGTGTCTGAAATCTGAAATAGAGGGGAAAATTCTTTCAACTCCTGCAGCTAGCTGAGGCAAGTTCCTTGGTATTTCTTGACTGGGAAGTTTCTTCCCTTTGGCTATACAGCAACCCATGCCTACAGGAGAGGAGAAAGCTGATAACCAGGATTAGGTGAACTGGTCTAGATAAAGAACTGTCTTGAACCTCTGCCCAAGGTTTGAACCCAAGGCTCGCTCTTAAAATCAGGTATTAGGAGGCAGTTTTCCTCCTTCCCTTTTTTCCTTGCTTCCCCTTGCCCAAAACCTCTTCTTTTCCATCCTGGGGGAAATCAGACGTTTTAGGATCTTGCATCCCAGAGGTTTTTCCTCTGTTGGACAGCCCTGCTCAGCCTGTGGCTCCTTTCCAGTGTGATGATTTCCCAGCTTTGGGAAGGCCGTGCCCTGTGTCACAGCCTCAGCCTGGGCTGGGCTGGGCACTGCCAGGGCTCTGAACCCTCAAGCCCTGAAGGAGCCCTGCTATTCAAAGACCACTTCAATCACAGGGTTATGATGATCGGAAAAATTAGAAGTGACCCGACATTTTCCGGGGCTTCTGCAGGCACAGCACTCCCTGGGCTGACAGGGGTGACACTTGCACGCAGTTCATGGAGCTGCTGCACATTTGGGAGCTTCCTTGGAGGCATCTCCTCAGTCAGTGAGTCCAGGCGCTGCTGCTGGCCCCAGAACCACGTGCTGAATGCAGCGTCAGAATATTCCCCTCTGAAGCTGCACTCCGTGCCTTCTGAGAAGAGAAAAACTTGTTTAGTGCTTGGACATACGCTTGGGAAGATCTATAAAGCTGCCTGCCAACATCAAATGCCTCTTTGCAGTCTCCTTTCTGCAGCCAGGGCGATGGCATCAATAAAAAGACAAACCAAAGCCCTTCACTGCAGCGGTCGTTCCTGCTCCCCTGCTCTTTAAATATCTAGCCAGTTTAGGAGAAAGGCGAGATCAAAATGCAGGATAATCGATGTAAGCTAACGCCGCGCCTAAATTTTATCTGCCTTTTCTTATTTCTCTTCCAAAATATCAGAAGATGAGGAAATAGGATTTTAAAATGAGCATAGTTAAAGCACCCTCGGCTGAACAATAAACAGCTGAAAGAGCTGCTCAGCCCATTCTTCCGAAGTGCCTGATGTGTAATCCTGGTAACACTTAACATTCATTTGAATATGAAAAGGCTTCAGGCTAGAGGTGCTAATAAGAACACCCCACACTTCAGCTTTAAACAGACATGGCAATTTGTATTTCAATAAGGGGGGGAAAAAATCAGTCTTGAGGAAAGAAATACCTCCACTCCTCCACTGCATCCATTTACAGCACTCACATGCGCACGTTTCAGCATCGCTAATGCAAAGCCAGCGTCAGGGAGACAATTTAAATTGCCCTTCAGAAGGCAGAAAAAGGAAGGTATCATTAGCATGACATCTCCACTCGTCTGAAAGGCACTGAAGGTACAGGTAGGTGTAAATGAAACTGCGCATTTTTGCTCGGTGATAAGGAAAACGTGGAAGCAGAAATGCCCGGGTGACAGGCTGTCTTCTGCCTTTGCTCACTCTGCACATCTGACAGCTTCACACTGAAGCCACCATACAACAAGGCTGGAATCCTTTACCTGCTGGGAATGTCAGACCCGTGTTTGCCGCTGCTTTAATGAGGAAAAAATAAAAACTGCTCACCAGCACTGCGTCTTGTTCTCTCCCTCCCTGGGAGCCTCATCAGCATTTGCTGTCCTGTCAAAGTGATTTTAATTGCTGCAGGATGACACGTTTTTTGGTGCCACATTTTTTTGGAGCCAGGTTTGACTTCAGTTCCTGTACACAGAAGGATGTTCTGTGAGAAACCTGCAATAAGTCTTGAAAGCAAAATCCTCAAGGAAATTTAGTTTCAACTGCCTTGATTTTTTTATGTGATTAAACGATTGCCTGAGTGTTTGTGGAAATCAGAAAAAATAATTTTTTAATGAGCTTTTCTCACTTGTATCTCGAGTTTAAATGGCCAATAGTTACTTCTAAGAGCATTTTAGCAGAGCTGTCCCAGACAAACCTTGTGCCTGTGTGTAGATGAACATTTGCCCTACACACCAGAGATTCTCACTAGGACATCCTGGGAAGCTGAGGGGAAACTCCAAAGCAAAAACTGGGGTGAAGAAATCAGCATTACTCGTGTTCTGGTGACAGAACAGAGCTGAGCTGCCTGAGCTGTTTTAGGTTTGGTCACTGTCGATTCGGGGCACGTTTCTGCTGAGGCTGCTCGTGGAAGTTCCACATCCCAGGGTGTTCTTTGGGAACCAGGAGAACATTTGCTGCATGGAAAGCAGTGCAGGCTGTTATGGGAACACCTTAAGCAGTTCCATGGAAAAGCTCAGGAGCTGCCAAGCCGAGTTTTAGTCTGCAAAGGGGAATGATAAAGATAAGTAGCTCTGAAAATATGTGGCAGAAATAAAAAGCTGCACAACGAGCCCTGAACTTCTCTCCGTGAGCTAAAAAAAGGAAAAATTAAAGATGGTAAAGAAGTCTAATATTAGCCTTTCTGACTTAAATTTCCTAAAGTACACAAGTTGCTAAAATCTTCCCTCTCTTCCTGATGCAGACAAACCAATTTCATCAGCCCCACAAACCTGAGATATAAGAGGTTGCTGCTGCTGCTGCTTCTCTTCTGTTTTGGTTGGGTTTGGTTTTTTTTTTTTTTTTGGTGAGCCTTTTCCCCTGTGACTTTCATGCTTTTGCCACTGTGCAAAAATATCTTCTAAAATCTGATGTAATAAAGACAGAGTTACATCCCTGGGCCCTCAGGAAGATCAATAAGTAAGTTAATTTCCTGAGTGGCCATAGAGCTCCGGGTTTGTGAGGGAGGGAAAAAAGGACACAGAGACACGGGTCTGGAGAGAGCTCCAGCAGCAACCCTGGTCCCTGTGAGCTCTGCCCTGCCCTCCTCTGCACCAGGCACGGCCAGAAACAGGGAGAGAGTCCCGGGGCTGGGACAGCATCCCTGGGGAGCCGGGGAGGGGNAGGGAAGGCTCTGGGAGGGCTTTGCCTCCATCCTGCCTTTGGCACGGGGGCAGCAGCCCCTGCCCTGCTGTTCCCTGCCTGCCGCTGCCCCGTGGGTGCTGTGTCACTGCTGGGGTCACAGAGCTGCTCCCAGCGGAGGGGAGAGGTCCCTGTGCGGGAGGCACTGCCCCCCTCGTTCCAGACACCGACAGGTGCACACAGGGAGAGGAAAGGGGAAGGTTGTCCCATCCTTCTGCTGAAGAGAATCCCGAGCTTTCCCGTCCCTGCAAAACCAGCTCCTCTGCTCCCTCCTCAGCCCGCAGCCTGCTGATGCACCCGGGGGTGACAAACCGGAGCCAGGTCAGTGGCAAAGCCAAAGCAGCACAGCTCAGGTAGCTGGGGAAACTCATCCACGCAATGATTCGCCCCCAGTTTATAGCCAAAGGCCTCATTTGAGCAGATTTTAATCCATTTTGAATGCACGAGTTTCTTCCAGTGCTCCAATAACCCGGGAACACCCAGCCCAAACCAACCTGGCAGGGGCAGGGGCAGTGCCCCAGACTGGCACTGAGCAAGGAAGGGGCTCTGGGGAAAGAGGAGTGTTAGGAAAGTTAGGAAAGTGGAGTTTCTCAGTCTCGTGGCTGCTGGAAATGAGGAGGGTTCGTTTTTCCTGCCCTGCAGTCCCTGAACCTGGACACCTGGGTGGGTTTGGTATGGTCTGCACAGCACAGAGCAATGAGCCAGAGCTGCCATGGACAAGGGGAAGGGTCTCATCTCTGGGTAGTTACTGCACATCCAGTCTCCCCAAACCCCAGCTCTAACCTGGGCTGCCTGGAGCAGTTATTTCAGCACATTTGTCTGTGGGAGATGGAGAAATTTCCACCTGTGAACGTTTCCAGGAGAGAATGAAGGAGCTCTGAAAACCCATCCTGTTAAATTTAAGGTAACACACACAGCTTCTGCACTGTGGCCTCAGTTTGCAATTAGCCAGGTTCAGATGTAGCTTATCAAAAGGTCTGGTTGCAATCAAATCCACTTCAATGGGCCTTTAGTAAAAAGGGGAACATGTACAAGCTTCCCTAAGCAGCCCCCCCCAAAAAAAGTTTACATTAAAAGATGTAACAGATACACAACAACGCTCAAATATTTTTATTTGTCTAACATAAGGAATAAAACAAGTTACAGCAAAGCATGAAATCTGATGAGGATTCTACCTTAAGGAAAAAAAAATTGTCTTTTATAATAACAAATAGTTGGAACCAGCACATTGCTTTCGCGACATTGTTCCCTTCCAGACAAGTCCAAACTGTTCAACGTTATGAAAACTCTGCCTATTGCTTTGTACCAGAAAATTTATTACCCCCAAATCATTTACAACAGACAGCATGCATTCCAAAACTGATTTGTTACTTTAGGCCACAACAACTCACTTTCAAAGCTTAAAGAGCCCATTATGCTGCGCAGAGGAAAGGCTGTGAACAGGACACGTGTTGGAGACAGCTCCACATGGAATTCCACTGGAAAGCTGGGATGGGGGAAGCCTCCAAACACAGCCAGACAATCCACTGGGAGCGTTCTGGGCACGGGGGGAAAGACTGACCAGGACTTTTGTTCCATAAGGGTGGGAGCATCCGTCACAATTTCACCACCTGCCTGCCTGGCTGGGAGAGGGAAGCGAGGCAGCTGGGGAAGGCAGGTGTGGTTCACTCTGCTCCGTGGGAGATGCTGGCACAGAACGGGCATTTGTCTCACTTTGCTGCAGCACAGCACACAGCCCGGGCACTGCTCAGCGCCGCTCTGCCCTCTGGTTTGGTCAGGAGCCACAGCGGGCACAGCTGGATTTACGTGGTTGGGACGCCTCAGAGGTTTGCCAGCCGTGGGAGACACCGAGGTCCAACACCTGCTGCTCTGGGACCTTTCCTGAGAGCAGAGGGGGGGCTCCACCTCGGGAGGGCAGCCCCACAGAGCCTGGGCCACAAGGAGCACTCTGAAGGGGCCACAGGGGTGGAGAGCAATGAGCTGCCCAGGGCATGGGGCCAGGGCACGGGGCTGGTGGCACGGGGGTGACACGGGGCCCCGGGTGCCTGGCTCTGCCCCAGCCTGAACATCTGCAGCTCAGATCAAAGAGCTCAGCCAGCAAAGTTACCTACACACTTGATTTACAACCTCTTTAATCACAAGGGACAATTCTCAGGAATTTTTAAAAAAATCAATGCAAATTCACATCATTAAGAGCCTTTTCTTCTATGAAGTTATCACAAAATTTGAAAAGTGACATGGAAACAGCATCTAGCAGTGCTACGTGTTTGGTTTGCACTTGAAAGTCTGTATTTCTTTGAACTGATGCATACCCAAACAGCTCAACCATTTGGGCTTTAAACTGTAATTCTATATGACCAAAATACAGGAAACTGCTTTGAAAAGAAAACAAAGCCCTGCAGCAGGTGAGGGACTGGCTGTGGGTGCTCAGCTGCCCCTGGGCTTGCCCAGAGCAGGAGGAACTGAGCTCCTTGCAGGTAAAAATGCTGTTCTGAGCTCTTTGGAGGTGACAATGCTCTGTGTGTTTGCAACTTGATTTTTAATCCAAAGCCGTGGGACAAAGGAGCCCCAGCATTGCTGAGCCCGGCTTGGTGCTCTCAGAAGCTTCTCAAAACCTGCCCAGGGCCTGGGCTGGTGACAACCTGGGTCCCTTCATCCCCTGTCCCTCCCTGGAGCCGTGTTCCAGTGGTCCATTTCATAATCACTGCTGCTGCAAATGGATTGTTTTTATTTTTAAAGCTGTTAGACATCTGCTCTTCCTTTAATGCAAACAACTCTCATCTCTCTCTCTCTCTCCTTTTTAATCCCACACCTATTTTGCTTTTCAGTTCTCTCTCGAAAATATTGACTGTAAAAAACCCAAACTGGCCAAAACCACCCCAAGCTATTCTGAGCACAGAGTGAAAAAAGAGCATCATTATCTACCATTTAAACGATTTCCAAAGCTGCCACTTAAGAGGTGGCTTTTCTGTGATCCTTGTCCAAGAAAACTCTCCAGTGACCTCACTGAGATTTCTCCAGGCACTGGCAGGCAGCAGGGACTGCTCAGGGGATTCTGTAACACACACAGAGCCCAGGCTGCTCCAGGTGAGCCCCTACAGTCAGCAGCAGCCAGAGGGGCTCCCTCTCATCCTGCACTCAGCTCTGTCTGCCTGTCTGTCTGTCTGTCTGTCCTGCAGGGATGTTACACCTGAGGGAAGGTGACACCCCCCCAGTGTGCACCTCCTGTTTGCTCACAGTAACACAGGGACAGCCTGGGAGAGCTGGGGGGGCTCACCTGGAGGGGAGAAGCTCCAGGGAGAGCTCAGAGCCCCTGGCAGGGCCTGAAGGGGCTCCAGGAGAGCTGAGGAGGGACTGGGGACAAGGGACAGAGGGACAGGACACAGGGAATGGATCCCACTGCCAGAGGGCAGGGCTGGGTGGGATACTGGGAA
Organism: Hylia prasina; assembly: GCA_013397195.1. Lineage (NCBI taxonomy): Eukaryota > Metazoa > Chordata > Aves > Passeriformes > Sylviidae > Hylia > Hylia prasina. The sequence continues at coordinate 3,774 of VYXD01001555.1, read as the reverse complement.
TTAGGAATTGTTCCCTGGGAGAGAGGACAATCTGTGGCTGCCCTGGATCCCTGGCAGTGCCCAAGGCCAGGCTGGACAGGGTTTGGAGCACCCTGGGACAGTGGAAAGTGTCCCTGCCATGAGGGGCTTGGAATGGGATGAGCTCTGAGGTCCCTTCCAACCCCGACCATCCTGGGATTCGTATTTTGGCAAATCCGGGTCCACTGGCCACGTGCATGTTCTAAAATCCAAAGCCCAGGCAAGGTCTGAGCTGTGAGGTGGCTGGGGAAGCAGGACCACAGAGTCCCTGGGCTCTGACAGCCCAAACACTGCAGCTCAGGCAAGGAGCTCTGCTAGAAAGCACCTGCAGCCAGGTGAGCCCACCCCCGGGCCAGGCTCTGCAGCCAACCTCTGCCTCAAACCCTCCTGGGGTCAGGGAGGAAAACGCAGCCCTGCTTCCAATGGCAACAGCTCCCAGCCTGCAGTCTGTGGGGTCAGGAGCTCCACACAGCCCTGGTGAGCATGGAGCCCCCGCAGAGACCCCAGCCCCAGAGGCAGCCAGGGCTGCAGGGGAGGTGGGGTCAGCACCACACTGTGTCACAGCACGGGCATCACTCCACAGCCTTTGCTGCACCAAAGCCCTGCTCAAGGCAGCTGTTGAAAATACAGGTTAAAAGGTGAACTTTGAAACTCCTGAAGGGTTTGGTGGTTTTTTTTTCTCCACTCTGGTTTTTCTTCAGATTTCTGGTCACTGAGTAGCTCAGCTGAATAGTGAGAACGAGCAGTTTTGATTATTACTGTGTTGGAGAAACTATTTAATCAGAGAAATGAAAATCATTTGCAGTCCCCACGGCCAGCTCTGGGTACCAGGAGCTCTCAGCAGTTGGCTCTCCTGGCCTTCTGTGACAGTTTAGGGCCACATCCTCGTTGAAAACAGGTGCACAAAACAAAACTTCCAAGTGCAGGGACATGTGAGGGCCCTGCTAGCAGGAGAGACCCATTTGGAGGAGGCTGGAATGGAATTACATCATTTCTCCATTAGAGGGATGGTCTCTGCAGCTCCCAGAGAACTTGGCAGGGCTTTAAGAGCCCGTCAAGGCTGACCACACAGTAACTGAAGGGGAGGAAGAAAAAACACATCAAACCACAGAAAAAGCCCGAGAAAGGGTTTCTGGAGTGCTTTGGCATTTTCCTTTGATCTAAAATAGAAATGCTCTTCTGGAAGGGTACTTAAGGTACTCAGCACACCTCCACCCTGACTTTGCCAACTTCCAAACCCCAGAGCGCTTCTCAGCAGAACCTTTCCTCTCCAGGACATCCCTGTGTCCTGTTCATTCCCAGGGACATCCCTGTGTCCTGTCCTCATTCCCAGGGACATCCCTGTGTCCTTTTCTCACTCCCAGCGA
>VYXD01001554.1:33253-73119 GCA_013397195.1 Hylia prasina | reverse complement strand
ACAAACTTAACCCCCAACAAGGTGTGAGAAGAGAGGTTTCCAGGGAGGACTGAGGCAAAGAGAATTATTGAGCACTCCAGCCTTCTCCTCACCTACTGTTACCAATTTACCAGCATTGTTTATCAGGGAGCCTACATTGTTTTTGACCTTCCCTTTCTGGGTAACACACTTGTAGAAGCCATTCCTGTTATTCCTTACTTCCCTTACCAGGTTCAGTTCTAGCTTTGCCTTGGTCTTCCTCTCCCTAGCTGCCCACAATTGTACCTCACATTCAACTTAACTCTTCCCAGCTCACCTATCCTAGCTTCAACTGTACATTTACTTCTCTCTTTTCAGTTTAACAAGTACGTGCCTGCTTAAGCCACTTTCCTGCCTCCCTCGCCCAGTTTCTTGCTCCTGGGAATTGCTCACTGTGGTGCTCTATGGAAGGTTTCCTTAAAGATTTACATCTCCATTATAATTGGCTATTTAGGGCATTGAGGCAGTAAATAACTCTGTAATCTGGATTGAACTTCAATAGTAAGCACTTTTACAGAAATGATTTTTTAACAGAATTTATTTTAGTGAATTTTAAATTCCATATGAAAGAACAAATCCTACCAAGTAAACTTTTAAACAAAGGAATATGAATCAGGCCTTTTTAAAAACTTCCGTCATAAATTGTAAAAGTAAAAATGCCTAAAATTTCTCAGGACTTCTGTGTTTACTCATGCTTTATATGGTCTAAATACATTAAATATTATTAAATATTATTTTAATCCATAACTTTTTTCTGAATGTTTCCTTTTAGGTAAAAGTGAACATAGCTGCACTGTAAGCTTCTGCTATGCTTGTAATATAGCAATTGCACAAAATCTTCACCTTCTTTTCATTAAGTTTCCTTGAGGAAGAGATTCAAGAGATTAAGCTAATAATTTCTTATTAGTTTAAAAATGTCTAGATAATTCCAAAGTAGAACCTAAACCTATTTTATACTTAATAAAACCTTAGACTTATAGAATTTTTCCTCAGGTTCATATTGTTTTAAAAGATTGAATTTACAAGAGTGGTTTACAAAAAATACAGTCACTATCATATTGACAAAGTGTTATATAAAAATGATTGGTACCAGACTATTTAAAAATGAGTAATTTGAATTCAAACCATAATTAAAGGATTTAATCTATTCTTATTCAGATCCACTAAGTTGAGATGTGTAATCTTCTTGTGGTTTAAGTATTTGTATTTAGTCCTCTCTCATGGTTCGCTCCTTGTACCCCCTGTATTCTCCCAGTTGGTCCTTCCGTTCCAGACCCTTCTCTCCCTCCCTGTCGTTCATCGTTAACCCTGCCCCAAGGTCCTGTCAATCTCCCTCAGGACGCTCCCTGCCTTCTGGAAAGTTCCAGGCAGGGCGTCGAGGGATTGGCCGGAGCCCCTAAACCACACCCTGAGTCTCCCCTGCTGTGTTCTTATTGGTCAGTACCTGGCCGCTCCCCTGTCCCCACCTCCCTTTATGAGGCGGTGCACACTGGGGTCTGCGGTTCAGTTCTGGGCACCTTCCCTTAATAAACCTCCTTGCTCCCCCATCCTGGCTCTGGACTCGCCTTTCTTCGGTTCGGCATTGTTCTCGGTTCCAATTGCAGGATTACAAGTGATCCCCGGCCTAGCCCTTTCAAGCCAAGGACCCGTGGTTTTGCCGCTTTGCCTCAGGCAACCCTCAGGGGCCTGCAGCCTGGCCTCCAGGCTGGCCAGGAACCTCTGGGAGTGGCAACATAATCTTGTTATGGATTGGGTCAACTTTACTTATTTTTTCTTTTTCTGTGGCTGATATGAACATGAGTACAATACAAATCTATTGAGAGAAGTTGTCTATGATAAAGCACTCAATCAATACTATTGCACTTACATTATCTTGTTTGCAGTTGTTACCATTGTATGACAAATAGCAACTACTGATATAGTGAATGAGAAGAAGCAGTCAACAGAGAAATAAATTTGTAATCAAGTCTGAAGTGTCTTTCCTTTCTTAAAAAAATCCATCTCCTTTTCCTTTCTTCAGAAACTCAACATACAAATCAGTTTTGTTCTCTGACCAGAGACCACAGTAAGTTTACTTACTGTAAAGAGAGGAGCACTCTGGAAAAGGGTCAAAGCTAATCCTGCCATCTCGTATTTTATGAATCAAACCTGCCTTCAGTTTTGAACAAGTGTTTTGCACACATCAGACAGAAGTTACCTATTAATCAATTGCTTGTTTGAGTACTGTGGACAGAGACTATCTTCAGAGATCTGCCACAGAGATCTGACTGTGATAGAACATCAAGCTGAGGATGGCTCATTTGTAACAGTATTTCTCCACCAAAGTGTCTTCAGCTGGAGTGCCTTAAAGCATCATGTCAGTTACCCAATGTCATTTCATTAAAGAAATGTTGAAGGTGGAGGTCCTTGCTAGCCATAGATATTTGACAGTAATAATTTGTGTATATTAATAATTTAAGACATCGTGAATGTCTTAAACGTCAAGCAGCTATCTTCTGCTTGAAATGGATGACTGAATTCCATAAATAAAGGCACTTCATGGAGTCACATGTAGTCTTAAGAGCACACCAAATGGGGTACTTTTGGTGCTTTTCATTATTGGCATGATATATGAATCGTGAAAGACGTGTCTGAATACCCATTGGCTGCTTTTCAGCAGTTGTACTGAATTGTCTTTTTGGAAGTTGTTGCGGTTCCCCATTAGTGACACAGAGATGTCCCATTCATTGTCTCCGTGTCACAATTTCATTATATATAGAGCTGTTGCTGATGATTCTGCTGATCTGTTTCCCTCATCTTCTGTACCCTCTGTTCTTTGGATGGCAACTTGATTTACTTCCTATTCCATAACCAAATACCTAAGTGTTTCTTAGTCAAGGAAGATTAAAATTATTTATGTATTTTCAAGCTACCTTGCCTTCTTCATAAAACTGTTTTGTTTTGCTAATACCTCTAATGATTCTTTTCACACATAGCAGATGCATGCACTTAAAAAAAATTATGACAATACTTTTGGGTTATGAGGAACAGCAAAACAAGAAAGAATGAAGTAAGGTCTTCAAATCACAATTTTTACATCTGTGGCATATTTCCTGGTTTTATGTGCATACATGTGTCTCATTTTCTTAACTGTCTGAGAAATCACAAAAGGTGGAAAATTAAACTAGATATACATCTACTAATAAGATGAGTCAGTATAAATATCTAGCAGGACATAATGCCTGAATGTGACAGAAACTTCCTATGGTTTTTCTAAAGGCTTTGGAATTTGGTCAGTAACTTGAAGACCATGCCGTGAATCTTCAGCTCATATGTTATTTGTTTTTAACCATATGGACCTGAAAGCCTCAAATCCACCAAATGTAAATATGCATCTAAACATCTCTGAGTAAATCAGAAAATGCAAGTATCCTGGAGAAAAATATGGCTTTTCATGCAGAATGTATTTATAAATATACTAAACATTGTCAGAGTTCAACTGATTCAGAAAATCTAAACTTTTCACATGATAGAACCAGCTACAGTTTGGATTTTAAAATAATTAGAAGCATGCATCAATGAAACATATAACTGGAGGAACATGCAAAAGAACCTGACTAAAGGAGTCCCTGGATTCAAGAACATTTGCAGATGTAAAAACTGAAGAGATGAAAATCTAAGCACATGCATGGGAAAAGCTAAACAAAGAAGATTTTTCTTAAAGGTTAATTAACCACTCTCTTAATTGTCAGTGTTTGAGGAAAGATTAATATCTTGATATTTTTGTATTTTAACAGGATATTGGCAAGGAGGAAGTTAGAAAAAGCTATTGTTCTTATAAGGAGTAATATATAGTCATGTGTGGGAATACACAAGACAGGGAGTGAGACAGACTTGATCAGCATAGTGGATCTGATACACAGGATGCCATGGCAGGGGCAAAGAAAAGGCTTTAAGATTACAGAAGATGGGGTTAAACCTTCTTACGGGAAAACAAGTGATTCAATCCAGACCTCTGCAAGCAAGACATGTTTTAAAATGTATAAGTTGTCTGTATAATTCTTAACCTGATTTTGTAGTAGAGAATTATTAACCTTCCTCAAATGGTATAAAAGCTTTGGCAAAATTTCAGTAAAATTGAATTCTGATCACCAAATCAGTCTTCCTGTCTCTCCATCAATTGTCAGTAGTCATGGAATAAATTTACTGAGCTGCCTTATAGCAAAAAACTGGTACTAAATGTAAGAGGTGTGTGTCTTTGGGTTACAAATTCTGAAGAAAAAAAATATTTTTTGTGATAACAATGAAAGTCCAAGATCCTGGTGCTGGGGTAGTTTCTATGACCGGATGACAGGCTTGGAGCCATAGCTGGTTGCCTTCAAGGTGTAAATTTTGGAAAAGTAGCTTCCCCAGAAAGCTTGGAGGAAGGCATTTTCACGGATTTTACACTGGGGTTTTGTGATTCTAGTGATAAAGGAATTCGGGCCATGTGAAGTGTTATTTAAAATGCCATTAATTGAAATTCATGAAAGAGAGGATAGTGTAGATAACATTGCAGCCCTTCATGTGCTGGCAATGTCACATCAAAAGGTGTTGAATGGATCTCCATTCAGGGCACAGCTTTCTGTGCTGAACCCATATATTTACATTACCATTTTTAGTCCTTTGTTCTCTAATATATTTTTGCCTAATATGGACCAAACTTTGCTTTTGTAGGGGGATATTCACAGAAGAAAAAGTCCTTTTAAATTTTCTTCTGGTGAATACATATGTGAAAACACAATGCTTATATTTAGTTATCTTTTACCTGAGGCTGTAGCCATAATTACACTGGTTCAGTCTCTGTACAGAGGGGAGAAACACTTGTGAACTAAAGTAATAAAGGTGAGTGCTAGTTTGTCAGGCCAGACCAGCTAAATAAAGGCATAATGAAGATGAATCACAAGAGACCAGGAAGGTCTTCTCTTTTTCTCTAGAAGAATACCCTGGAGATACTGGTTTTCCTGTTTGTTTGCAAGCTTTTTCTTTCTTGCTAAGGAAATGCCTAGAGCCTTGAAATTTCAATGCATTGATCTGTAGCTCTGAATCTTTTTCCTTCATAGTTCTGGGGATAATTTTTTTTCTTATCTGAAAGTCAAATCTTGTATATCCAGTTTATTCAACCTAAACTGCACATGAAAATAACTCAAGAAAATAAAAAAGTCAGTGAGTTTTTGGTTCTGTTTTGGTTTAAGACAAATTTTGCCAAAATATTGTAAGTCCTGATTTTTTATTATTCAGAAAAAAAGTGATAGAATCTCCATTTCCAACTTCAATTTTCCATTTGACAAATATTGCTTTCCTTATACAGTTGTCTTCCAATACACCCATCTTCCTTGCATGGCATACAACTAATGTGGATCTTTACAAAGAGCAGAAAGCACAGAGAGAATCCAGAAAATTCAGGAATAACCTTCAATTATTCTGCTGTTATTGCAAAAACTGTCAGTGTAGCTTCATACTCATGGGTTTTGTGAATTCAGAACACAGTTACAGTTCTCCCTTTGTGAGCAGTACACTTGTAGTCTTAAGGTCTGTGCTGTGTTTTCCTAAAGAACATAAGGACACTGCTGAAGGCTGGGAATGTCCCAGATTATGACTTATCCATGTCCTCTTCAGCCTAATTATATACTGTGTTAGGCTACATATTCAGACGTATTTTTAGGCTTAACTTTGCTATTCTTTTCCTCTCTGTCCTTCAAAAATGCACTTTTCACTTATCTGCAAAAGATAATCTTTATTATAGGCAGCCTCAGTGTCTTCTATGGCTTCAATGATGGCAATTTTTAGGTGTCTGTACCTGCCTACCACTTATGTTGCTGTGCACATTTTTAAAGACTCACAGGGGTTTCTGACATTGAGGAGGGGCAGTTTTAATTTTGTGGTTTTAATTGTGTAGTTTTAATTTTGTTTTTTAACCTTTGAAGCTTCTTGTGAGTTTGAGTCTTTTTCTAAAACACTTCTTTTATACTGCAGCTAAGTCTCAAGATATAAACTGTGAGAAAAAGTGCTTAAGCTGTTATTTTTAAGAGTATGAAATTAGAGATTATACAGAGGTAATTCAATAATTCTTTAAAGTGCAGATCTCAAAGTTCAGAAGTAGCAGGAGCCTTTTAATTCTGACAGTGTGAAGTGTGACATTTTGAGTAGCTGCATTATTTAGTGTATCTGAAAAGTCTGAAGAGTTTAAATTTGGACATCTAAAAATTACCAGTCTGACTACCAAAGAGTGAAATTTTTCTTATTGAAGAACTGGTATTATTACCAGGCCGGCAGATTTTTTTCTGCAGTGTTACTTCACGAACTATAGGCAAGACTATTTAAATCCCCTCATATTTTATGTTGCCTCTGTCAGGGCAGGCAGGTAAAAATGTAAAGGTACATTCAACTAACACAATAAAGAACTGAACCTTCATGTCACTTACTACTGCCTTCACAATTGTAGTAAAGAGGAGGGAGGAGAAACCCAAATTCTTCAGGATCCAGGAGGTGGACAGGTGAGCAGGTGAGCATTTCCGCTTATGACTGGAAGTCCTGTTGTGACATTTAAAACTGAAAATTAAATATTGCAATATTCTACAATTTAAGCATATTAGGACACATGAAAGTACTTCCTTCTCTGAACAGTTTGTTTAGGTTTGGGATACTTCAAATCGCTATATTAAAATTCTGATTGTCGTATCAAGCAGGTGACATTTTTCATGTGTAGTAGGTGGGGATTTTTATCTTCATTTTCATGCTTCCTTAAATATTAAAATAGCAAAATGTAATATTTTAAAAACAGGAAGTGATTTGACAGCTCTATTTTTTTCTACTACTCAGCAGCTCCCTATATGTAGATCTACAGCATCAGCACTTGCAGCACTGTAAGGCATTGCAGCACTTGCTGGCATGACTTTGGAATTCAAATTTCTGTTTTCACTGAATCTCTTTACTTTAGTAATAGACACAGAATTTGCATCTTCATAAATATTCCTCACTGAACAATCTCTTCCCTGGCGCTTGGCTTTACTATTACGGGGCTGCGTGTGCAGTGTAACATGCCAAGGACTCGGGAATAAAGATATATATCTATGGAGGAGCTATACAATGACTTGTGCCCTCCAGAGGAAGGTCTCAAGCCAAGTGCATTTGCAGTCTGTCAATGCTTGTTGGCAGATAGAGATGCCAGGAACACTGAAGTCTCAGAAACAGGATTTTTTGAGTGATTACTCACTGGTGCTACTTTTGTAACTATCCAGAAGAATATTTTCCTGCTGCTTTTTCAAATGGAAGTTTTCTGGTTTTTTTTTTTTTAGTTCCTGAACAAAAGCAAACAAATTAACCCACTGGGACCTGAGAACAAGGTGAACCAGATGTTATTAACCAGATGTTAACCAGATTCTATAAGAAAATTATTATTTAATTCCCACATAAGTATGTTTTATCACATCATAATGGTAACAACCTAAAAGGCAAGAAGGGGCACTAGGGCTTGGTATTTTGCCTGGCTTTTGTGCCAGTTACTTATATTGAGCAAGATGAATATGTCTATGCTTGGAAGCTGCCTAGGATAAAATATAACCATTATTCCTAATAGAAGACTTATTCTTCTGAGGTGTTACTTTCTACTGCTGTAATGCATCTACCATGAGAATAAAAAATTATGAACACCAGGAACTGGGAAGACTAATTTCCTTAGGCTTCTGTTTTGACTCCTATTTCTCCTTCTGCTGCATGATGTCATTTTAAAAATGAATGAGGGAGAAGAATGATATCAAAGGAGGGATAGGTTTTTCAGTGATTGTTAGAATAAAGATGGGGAATGCAGTACATAGCAGTGTTCTTTGCCAGCTCAGCCACTAAAGTCTAGCTTCAAGGATGTGCATGCTGTTGTAAGGAATACTGGTTTATGTGAGTCTCTTACTTAACATTGTTAATATTTTGGTTTGAAGCATGTCATTCTTGTCATCTTGAAGTGTATATCTCTAATACTTGAAGCCCTTATTAAAGAACTGTCATGAAACTAGTGAAAGGTTAGTTTAGAGGTACTAATGGAAAAGTTACAACAAAAGAAAGCAGGTTGCAATGTGGCTGCAGATAACTGATACTGCCTTGGCTTATTCTATTCAGAAAAGGCAAAAGGAGGCTGAATTGTTAATTTAAGACAGTTTTTATTGATAAACCAGAGCAGGAAAAAATTAGGCATAGAATGTGTGGGAAGGGTGGATCAGTAAAAGGAAGTAGAGGGGAGGTTTCTGTGGTACCCAGACCAGATGACAGATTACATGAAACTAATTTTATCTTGTGCATATCTAAACCTTAATGGTTTATGCATTTTAGATGTTTTCAAAGCTATGCAATCTATAAATGTGTCATTGAAGACTTGCATGCAATCTTCTCAAGACACTTTCTTTCTAGGAACTGAACCTCTAACAGAATGCTTTATTGTTCTAAGTTCTCACAAGGATGCATGTATTCCTCACTCATACTACAACTTCTGTATTGTCATCAGGAGTCTTGAGATGATCATTATGAAAAAGTAGACATAATGAATTGTAACAAATGAGTCAAAATATCTTTTAGAAGAGAAAAATTATTAGAGAAAACAACTGGTGGGCAAAATCTTCTCTTTCAGCCTGTCAAGAGGCAAAAATTTAAAGATATTATGCTGTTGATTCAAGAAAATTTCTCAACTTTTATTCATAGTCAGTCAACAACAAGCCCCCAAGAAAACAAAATGAACCAAAGTCCTCTGAACTAAACCCCACACTTAGAATGATTTTAGTGATAGAAGCTGAGATTGCACCTGATTAAGGACTAATGAAAAGCTCCTGTTATTCTAATAGTGAAAAGAGCCACTGCCTCACAGCCCTCTCTCCTTCACTTCTGTAGGCACCATCTCAAAAATTCTGCTGTGTCTGCTAACAGCCTGTGTTGCCTGTGCAAGGGTACTTGCCATAATTTGATTGATTGTTCTGAAAAGTAAGTATAGGACAATTCTTACATCTCCTTAGGCTCCCTGCCAAGAGTACCATTGCCCTTCTGAGAGAAGATTGCTGGAATATTTGAATTTGAATAACAGACCCAGTCTCAGTAATACTGCTGCATAAATGCAATTTGCTATTTCAGCAAAATATTTCAGATACAGAAAAAATGTTCCGAAAAAATGTTCAGCATGCACAGATATATTAAAAATAGCATCATTTTGGATGAAAAAGTAACAATTATTTGTTGTCACTTAATAACTTGATTTCTAGACAAAAAAAAAAAAAAGGCAGCAAAAATCCCTTACAAGGTGATAGGTAAAGATTTTCTGTGCCTAATTTTATCTGCATACAAAATGGATAATATCCATTGCTGAGAAAATAATTTAGGACTTACCTTTTGTTTGTGCCTGAGCAGGATGGAAGACACTATTGACTCCTGCTGGAGTTGTAAAACTGTATTTGTCCATACAGCCTATCCTCTTCTTTGGGAAGCTGAATTTGATCCCTAGAATATTCTGTCCAGAAGAGAAGCACAACAAATGGAAGTTTTACCCATCTTCTGAAGATTTCTTGACCGAGTAAATCTAAAGGACAAACACCTAGTAACTTACCACTTTCCTTATGTTCAGATGGAGTAGTGGGCGTGGGCTTAAATTGCTATTTCCCAAGGCAGTTGACCCCCTCTCAAGTCTTGCCTTTATCCACTGCTGTGTATTCCAGAGCTATAGGAACTTGGTCAGGGGAGTCCAGAGGTTTCTCAAACAACACTACAAAGTGTATAGGTCACTTAGTGCCATGTTATTGTGCAGAACTCTGTAATTTTTACCGGTTTATATTTCTGCATTTGGAGTAGTTCATGTTTTTCCAGATAGTGTAATGGCATACATTCAATACTTCTCTCTTTATGACTTAAAATTTGTGAAGATTTGGAGAAGAGGACATTTCTCCAATTATGACCAGGCCAGTGTGAAATCCAGCAAAGATGGGCCTATATTATTTGCAAATAAAAAATTACTGTGTAGTGAGGCAACATCAGTATTTTTAATGCATTTTTGAATGTATGTTTTACAGAGACTTCTGTAAGTGTACACTATCCATAGATTCATTGCCTTGATCATTGAACCAAATCATCTACAACCTAACTGATGGATTTTTTTGGTCATTAAACTGTCATTATGTAATGTACACTTTCATGTCTTACTCAGTGAAATCTATCTATACTTCCTTGAGAGTACGAAAATCACTGCTTTGCTCATAGGCTTTTAGTTAGATCTGGCTTAGATTTAGTAAGATCTGTTACTTTGAAATTCCCAGAGACTAATTCAGATAAAGATAATAGAAAGTTGTCTCCATTGTTTTTATTTGCTTTGATTGTGATGGTAACCATCAGCAAACAAGAATGTAGAGATCCAAGCACCAAACATTGACCAAACAATGTCAGCAACTGCTTTCCAACATTTTGAGCTGACTGATTTGAGAGACAGAATCCAGGCATATTGTGTGGTAGAAGGAGGGTTACAATCCAATTTTGAACAGCAATATTTTACAGGCTTACCTTTGACTAACAGATTTTAAGGCCAAAAGGGACCATTAGATCATCTAGTCACATATGTCCTGCATTTTGCCAGACATTATATTTCTTTCAGTGACTTTAGACTAAGCCCATTTTCTGAAAAGATGCCCAGCTTTGATTTGAGAGCACCACATAGTGAACTATCATTCCCTTTGGGAGCTTGTTCCAGCTGTTATTAACCTATGCTATTAAATTTTTTATCTGATTTCTATTTTGAATATTCCCACCTTCCGTTTCTAGCCACTGGTTTCCAACTTCCCCTGCTAGATTAAAGACTTCCCTAGTACATTGTGAGGGTGCTTATGCATTGCAATCAAGCTACCTATCAAGCTACCTGCCATCTCGTGTTTGGTTTTTGTTTTGTTTTGTTTTTTTCTTTTTTTTTTGTTTGCTTTTGTTTTTGGTTTTGGTTTTGGTTTTGGTTTTGTTTTGTTTTGTTTTTTCTTTTTTTCCCCTACGATAAACAGAGTGATATTTTTAAGTCCTTGTTCACCTGAATTTTTTGCAGCCTGGAATAATTTTGCAGCTTTTTTTTTCTATATCATCTCCAATTTTTTCAGCGACATTTAAAAATGAACTGTGTGCAGTATGCAGAACAGGAGGCAGTTTGCCAGTATAAATTACACCACTGCTATTTAGAGGCAGAAAATCACCACTGCTTTTCATTACTCCTCCTCCTCGCTTATTCCTTCTAGGTTTCATTAAACCATGTACTGTCTATATTTTACTGGGAATTAATGATTTTTTTCTGTTATGACCCAGAGTTTCTTTTTCAGACTTTCTACTATGAGGGAATCCTTTTTCATTGTGCAGCACATACTGAATTTTGGCTTTGGATGATGTAGAAAGAAAGAATTTTTGTTCCTCTGTAAAATAATTTTTTTTTTCCATTCCTGATCTGTTCTCCTTTGCCTTACTCTTGTCTGTGGAGTTTGTATAACCTTCATGGGCTTCTGTGCTAATGTAATACATACTTTTGAATCACACAAACATGGGGGTTTACAGTATTCAATCCTAGAGACAGCCCCTATTTAATAAGAAATCTTTATTGCCATTGTTTTTGCAACTAATAAATTATCTAATTATCTGTCCTTTCAATATAAGCTTTGTTGTACTGTTTATCATTTATTTGCTAATTAAAGGATGAGAGGCTAAATCAAAAGTCTCATAAAAATTTTATCTGTGCACTAAATTTACCAAGCAAAGTTTTAATCTCACCAAAGATTGAATCTGATTTGATTTACAAGAGTCTTCTCTTCCCATTTAGATGGTACCAGTTGACCTGGATTATATTTTCATTTTATTTTTATTAGACAGGTTTTCTGTCTCTTCCTTGTATAACATAAACATCCACAATTTCCCATTGGAGAAATCTTTAATTTCTGAGCCCTTTAGAATGTCTTTGATTTGCTAATTAATATAATAGCAGTAAGAAAAGTCCAGAAAATCCTTCAGCCAACTTATTCAAAATGTGTGGATAAAGTTATACAGGCCTGTTTATGTAAAACTGCATAATTCTAATCGATTCTCTTTAACATTGTCCTCAGATTTCAGTAGATTTCATTTGATCCATGAAAAATGTTGTTAGTAAACCACTGTGTTTCTTTCCAAACCCTTTGCAGAAGTATTTTCTGTAAATAAACATAAATGTAAACATAAACATAAATATAAATATATGAAGTATTGCTTTATTTTTCCTGTATCATAATTTACAATTTACTATATCCATCGTTGAAGTATTCATGACATTTCTTTATTCCTTGTGTACCTTAAAAGCTGATTCTTTTTTCCTTAAATTATTTCAGCCACAGCTTTTTGCCCTACATTTTACCTTCTCATGTAAGTATATTCCCATTTACTTTCCTCTTCTTATTTTCAGCATTTTTCATCTTGCAGTTCTTATTGTTGCTTTTATGAGTTCAGTTTTTCCTATTCACTGTAGTACAATCCTAATTCTGTAACAGAAGAAATTGGGGCTCTATGGGTCAGTTTTGCTCATTACGCAGCTGAACTCAGCAGCAAGTCTGATCCGTGTGCTTATTCAGGATACAGGTAGGTAATGCCAGGGTACAAAAAGTCGCATGAAGTTTGCACAGACCATGCTACTTCTGACTCACATTTCTTGATGGGAAGTACAGTTTTTCAGTCTGCTTTTTTTTAAAGAAAATGAAAGTGGAAAAAAACCTACAAAAATGTGCTCCTGGGGCTGACAGTGATACAGAAATAAGTCATTAGTAGATTTACAACCTCTTCACTATCCGGAAAGACATGTCAGCAGAGCTGTGAGACACTGGAGTGTGTGCCACACCCTACAGCTGAGATGTAGGAAACACAACTTGACACTTCATCCATGATTTTTCCATGCTTTTCTCAGGTGCAACTGCTACTGTCAACATGGCAATAGTAAACTGCGAGAACCTAGGTGTCTACTCCAGGACACAGACTTCCATTAGATCTGGGAAAGTGTCACTCACTGAATTTGAGTTCTTACTGCCCATTTCAGCTGAACCTGTTTTTCTACTCCTTCTGCTTCTCCCCTACACTCTTTTCCTCTCCTCTCCAGCCTCTCATCCTGTTGAAGACTTCTTAGACGAATTTCTTTCTGTGACAGTCAAAGCTTTTAATGCACTGGTTTTCCTGTTTTCCCCCATGTTTATGATAGCCTGCTACTTTGATCTCAGACTTCTTCCTTCACCAGCTACCAAAATGATACTGTTCTCAAATGGTATTGTTCTTAATACTTATCTCCTCACTCTCATGTCAGTCTCTGGTTTCCTACTCTGTTTTTCTCTGCAGAAGCTTCTCGTTATCTCTGATTTAATTTGTAGTTGAGTGGTTTTTTGCACACTGGCAGGGGGGAAGAAAGTGTACAGGAGTTGGAGTCCATGAGGATCCCAATAGACTACGGCAGAAGACATTTTGTGATTAGATGGGGAATGTTCTGCTTAGAAAATGAGTTTGTTGACAGTCTTTGAAAAACCCTCCAAAATGAGTCTCCATACTCTTAAAAATTACTAGTTATTTTTTCCCCTCTCTCAGAGAAAGGGAAGATGGGAAGCAAAAAGAATAAAATCAAGGCAAAGGACCGGTCCTGCTGTATTTCATATCTTCTCTACCAACATTCTTATTGAAAGCATTCTAAGACTTTGAAATATTATTGGAGAGGACAAGATATTCCCATAATTTTTTTCTTTGAATAAATGGCCTAAACCAGCCAAAGCTTACCCCTCTGAGTATGGAAATAGGCTTGCCCTAAGAGTGTCAGTTTCATTTTAAATTTGCAAACCACAGCAGCAAGTATGAAAGTCTTTTTAGCCATTGAAATCATTGCCATATAATTTAACTAGAATGTTCTGATTTTATTTAGAACTGTTGAATACTTTAAAAATTGACCGTAGAGAACAAATACCTATTACCTTGTTGATACTGATGCTCTGCCAGTAGCTTGTAAGTCACTTACTGCATAGCAGTCTGACATTTGTGTTTTGTGATAAAAAAATAAAAGGCAACCTAATCTGTAAAGTTGTTGATTTTTAACAAACCAAAAGTAATAAATTTAAAAATACCTATTTTGGACTAAGAGTGAGAATCACAATGTTATGTATTATATATTCTTGATCTGTGGAGGTACACTAAAATTGTGCTTCCCTTAGGAATATTCTTCTTAAAACCCCCTAAGTTTAGGATTACAAGACTAGATTTCAAAAGCATTTAGCAGTCCATAATAGGACTGACAAAAATCGTAAGCACAATAGCTGCCCATTTCACAGCTTGAGCTCCAGTTCTACCTTTTCATCTCAATACTTTTCAGATTGTGATACATCTTTAGGTATTTAAATATTCTGAATGCCTGGATCACAAACACTTAAGAACAACAGGCTGAAATGCCAGATTTTGTATGATTATGGCTTTCAGGGCTTTAGAAAATTTGTGTTTCAGATTTCTGAAACTTGAGCAATTAATAAAATAAATATACAAATATCTTATGAGCCATTGAAAGAGACCATCAAGGAAAATTATGATAAAATATTTAACACAATAATGTATTTTTTAATTAACAGTTGTTCTTGGCTGAGACTTTAGGTATCAATTTATGAAAAGCTCTGGCTTAATTTCATGAAATTACAGAACTGTTTGTAATTCACATTGGGATATTTAGTGATAACAATGGAGATATAAAGTGGGAAGTGAGTCACCTGCATATATGCATGCAGGTGGATTTTTGTGCGCGGACACAGACACAGATGTGATGAACTGGGTGCGTCAAGCAAGATAAAAAGATGAATTTCAGTGTTGTAATAAGAAGAAAGTGAGGAAAAGAAAATTTTAAAGAAAATTCTGTCAGATTTCAGGGGAAAAGTTTCTTTTTTTCCCCTTTCTGTCCCAAACCCAATTGTCCCCTTTCCCCAAATTCTTTCTTAGGTCCCTTCTATCACATAGATGCCCTCTTTCTTTTGCAGTGCTTTTCCATTGCCTCTTCTACAATGACTTGGTAATACAAAAGTTGATAAGACTGACTGGAAAGGGTAAAAAATATGAAAATTAAAGAGTTCCTCACATTTTTGTGAAGTCAAAGAGTAGTCAGCACATATTGCAGCACCATTAATAGGTGAAAGAAATGGTGTATTTGGAGATAGCCGAGGGACTGTCACATCCCCTTCAGGAGGGGGGTTACAAGGCTCTTTCCAGGGATGGAGCTGAACACCTCTGTGCTGAAGTCTCTGCACTTAGATTGCAGTTCCATTTACCTGCATTTACAATTTTCCCCACTGAAGTTTTCAATTTTCAGACATTTTAGATATGTAATCTCGTTTTTACTAGTCTTCTCAGTGACACCAACATTTGAGTGCATGTTCTGCAGTGCTTGCAGTTTGCACAGACTAAGATGTGAACTAGATTTCACTAGGTGTAGGAAGCTCAAAAAAATGAAGACAGCTAGTACTTTTGTCAAATAATAGATTGTAAGAGATATTAGAAGAGTAATGGATAATGCTTTGCAGGGTTTGTCTTACCCTTTAAGAAATTGATCTATTTCTTCATCCGGAGTTGCAACATTTTCTATTAGTTATGCTTTGCTTTGTCAAGTCCTATTGTTTCAGTTAAAAAAAATCCCACAAAGAATCCTAAAACAACAAACAAACAAACAAACAAAGAAAAAACACCAACAAATTGCCACATAATAAACAGAAGTTTATTATGTGGCAATAAAATAAAAGTTTTTAAAAAACCCATAGATTGTTATTCTTACCACATTAAGAAGTGAAAAAAGACAGAAATATGTCTTTATGGTTCTCTTTAAAAGGCTTATTTAAACTGTTTAAACTTAAAAAGGCTTGTTTAAACACAGATTTGTGTGTTTTGGAAAGCTTATTCCATGTAACCTTTTCTTAGGTACTTTCTGTATTATAAACTTGCCAAACATCATGATGCAGAATAATGCTTAATTTCCTTGTATTATTCTGTAAGCACTACTTTTGTCCATACAGATGTCCAATTTTTCTGAAAATTATCATTAAAACGTGTAACTCTATTCAAATAAATATTGGAAATACATAATTGTGTTCTTGCTGTTTCAACAGAGTGTTTTTAATGTTAAAAAGATTGTATAACAGAGGAAAAAATGCATATTGTCGCAGTTAATTGTAACTATGACAGCATTTTGATGAATAAAAAGGGCCTAAGGGATTCAAAAGACAAAAAAGAAAAAGGGAAGCAAAAGAAAAGATAGCCTACCTATAATATTTTTGCAGCTGTGGACCAGAAGTGAATAAAATAAACAAAATAAAGGGGAAAACTAATTTTAAATATTCTTCTGAAGTAAATATCTGAATGAGACAATATCTAAGACATTTTATTTTCTTTCTTTCCACACGGCAATTTGAACTTCAGATCAGAGACTAGTGCTATCTTAAAGATGCAGGGTATCCTCCTGATTTAAGAAAAGAAGGCAAACTGATGGGTGAGCAGAGCAGTCGTCAACATTGCTTCTTTTAAGGCACTAACACAGTGATTGAGGAAAGTGTCTTGCCTGACAGTGTCTCAGGTTAGAAAAAGCTGCCTGTGGAGTCTCAGGCAGACAATTCTCACCATGATTTTTTCTATTAATTTCTCTGGCGCTTCTCTAAGGAGGACATTATTGCCTCAGTGTTTATAATCCTATATATAAATATGCAACAGAACATAGACCTCCTCAGAGGAGTTTTCTAGAAATTACAAATAAATATGATTAAGACTGCAATGCAAATGAGGTAGAAAAAATAGGCTTAGCTTTGGCTTTGTTACCTGTGGATCTAAATTTGGGTCCGAAATTATCAGTCATTGTCTTTTCAACATCCTGAAGCATTAGAGGGTGAAGTACTCCTGTGAGGAAAATGTAGACAGAAAACTTATCCCACAGTCCCTCATTGTGGCAAGAACCTCAAGGCAATTCCAAAATTGCTGCTGTACCCTGGCATTCATGAGGCAGTGGGTTATGGCCAATTAATCCATCTACTCTTGACACTCTTTGTTCTGCTACCAGCCCACTCCCATCTTGCGAAGTTCCCTTTGCAGTGTTCAGGAAAGCATATATATTTTCTTCTCTTAAAAGACTCATGCTCAGGATGTCTTTGGCTTAAATAGCACCAAGTTTGTTGTGAGAACTCCTTATGTTATCTTATGAATCCTCAGCATACTGTCTAGATGTCCTTGTAGATGGTATTTGCAAATTTTATTTTTATAACTGTGTGCTTCTTTGATTAAATAAACAAGTTCACCTATCATTTTAATTGAAAGTTCATCCTGCAGGCTGTTATTTATTATGAATGGAGAAACCACACAGATTTGATAAGGCTGAAGCACAAGCTGAGGGCAGTCTGTTGTAAGCAGTGGAGAAGGAAGCTGGGAGGCAAAGGAACCATTTTCCTGTAATCACTGATTAGACTCTCTTTAACCTTAGCACATCAGTCTGAAATACTAAGAGGAAGTTGATTGGTTATTCCTATGTCTTTTTAAACCTCACTCTAAGTAACAAAATGCAAATTTGTAACCTTTTAGCCAAATTCAAGTAATGTCAACACTACTGCTGATGCTTTTAAAAGCTTGAGAAGAGCTTGTTAGTCTCTCAGCTGATTGAATTTTGCCACGTCACATGTCAATCTCTTGAAAATGTTTTTTGGTCTGTTAAATCATAGTATATACTACAGTGACTGAACTGTAGTACATCCCAGAAAGACAGCTGCAACCCTACAGCTATGTTTTAAAGGACATTCCATATCCGCTGTGTTATCATAGTTAATTACAGGAAGACTCACCAGTTCGAATTCTGTCTTTAATGTGAACATATTTGAAATTCTGATTTGGAAGAGGACCCTTTGAGGAAGACAATCTATAAACTCAGAGCCAAGACTTTCACTGCATATAAAATGAGTCCTTTAATCAGCCGTGAAGTTTAGAGTGAGAAAGAAATAACGAGTAAGAAATTACAAACACAACACAAAAAAGAAAACCTTGTGACGATTTAACAATATCCTTTTACATCTTAGGGTAAATTTTGCTGTCTTTTTTTAGGGAAGATCCCTATCTCGTTCGGTAAGTTATTAGGGAAATTAGTCCTCTTTCAGCTATTATTGCCAACTTTTCAGGAATATGTTTCAGATATATTTAAGCATGTGACTAAATAACAATGAAAATGTAAACATTTGTATTTATGCATTGTCTTTTACAGAAAACAGCAGTGAGGCAGGCTGAACCAACAGCTGCTCTGCCTTTCATAGGCTACCACCAGAGTTAACTGCTTTTTAGGGAAAGCACCTACCTATCTGTCCTTTGCTCCTCTCAGTCAGCATGGGAAGCAAGAAGAATTCTGATGCATTTTGACTGGCTTTTTTATCATCTCTATGAAATCACAATAAAACTGAGCTCCCAGCATTGTGCAGTATGGGAACAGCTCCCAGTCTCTTTACCCCATCACCAAACTGCAAGCTCTCAGCCACTACATCCCCTGAAAACTGTGCTCAACATCATGATCATCTGTGACCCTTGTAAATAATAAATAAATAAATAAATAAATAGGTATACCTAATAGTAATAAACCTCAGTGGCTATTCACTGATCAGTTGATCCTTAACCAAGATGTACACCCTGTTGCCTTATCACATGTGTGACTTCAGGTATAAAACATCTAACAGAGACAATAACAGCATCATTGTTTCTCCCTAAAACACTTTGCTGTTGGCACCAGAAAAAACATGCAAAGCTGTTTGGCATCTTCAGTGGCCTTAAAGTAGTTCATGAAACCCTGTTCAAAGCCAGATATGCAATATCCCTTTTGGTGTGAACACCGCCAGTAAAAAGGAGATATGTAGATGTCCTGGGAACCAAGTGCTCCAGCATGCAGGGCATAGCTACATTTATCTGGCAGTACAGCTTTAATGAATTCCAGCAGCTTCTGGCTGAGAGCAAAGCAGGCAGCATTAGCCCATTGCAGCAGAGCTCCCACATGTCTTAAAATATGCAGTAGCTGAATGTCAAGTATTACCACTTTGTGACCAAACATGCACTGAATAATTTGAAGATTAATCTGAAGCACAAGTAAGTACACACAAATCAGGATAAGAAAAACGTAAGTAATATATACTGCAAATACTTACTGCAAATATATCAATGCAAACTACCAATCTTCATGATTTGAAAAAACTAAAAAATAAAGGTTATGCAGCTGTTATTTGCTGCTTTAATCTAATCTGGGATAGTTAAAGTATAAAAAATTGAGCACCATTTATCAGAAAAATTACTTATGTCTAGATCTTTATTGTATTAATAGTCACTGGATGCTTTTAGTGCTCTAAGAAATGCACCATATCTGAGTTAAGTGTCATTCTTAATTTAATTAATTCAGAATTAATTTGACTGTGCTCAGAGGAGGGTGGGGAAGGGGAAGAAGACTGAAAAGGATGTTTGCATGAATGATCTCATTTGTGCAACAGAGCATTTCCTGAAATAGTCATCATGCCTACTGACAAGTAGATTGTATTGATTTTTTGGAAATCTTTTCTTTGGTAAAAGTATTTTGACACCTTCAAGATTCGTCATCAGCACAGGCAAAATTTATCTATAGTTTGTCAATGACATACAAGCAACATTTTGCATTTAAGGCTTAACTTTAAGGCTTAACATTTTAAATTTAAGCTTAACTGATGTTTGATACCCTGTGAATTAATTTCTGCTAATTGACTGTGATGAACATAGAAAAAGTTATGAGATCAATAATATTTAGATACTTATCTGCCTACCACAATCTATGCTGAATTTGACAAGACACTATTTTCCAAGATATTTTTTAGCGGAGAAAAAACTGCTGAAGAAGATAAACCATCTTTAAATCAGAAAATAGATTCTTTCTGCTGTCTTATCAAACAACACCATATAGTCAAGAAAAGTGTGCTTTCTGAATTGCTAACAGGAAATTTTTTATGTATTGGACTGAAAGTTATGACACTTGATTTGGGTAAGCATGTTTAAATAACTTTGCCTCCTAGAAATAAAGCATGTGGGAATATAATATTTAGTATTATCTTTGCCAAATGGGTGGGGAAATATTGCAAAAATTACAGAAATTCAGGTGTTAGCCTTAAAAATAAGAAGGCAAGTGTAAAGTATAAACAAAAAATAAAATTTGGAAGAGACATAAGTATCATCAGAAGCTTAAACCCAGAATTTGAAGCTTTGCTGAGAATATCAGTGAGACACCTTAAAGGTTAATAAAAAATTTTGCAGAAAGTTAATCAATATTTGAGTAACGCTGAATTAAAGATTATATTGTTATGGGTAGTTAACTGGCACAGGTCAACACGGATTGCATGGCTCAGCATGTGACCCTGGTAACTAAAATGCTGGAAGATCTCCAAAGAGCTGCACATGCTGAATGGATGCATGACACTCAAGGGCTACAGAAGAGTAAAAACAGAGGTCGTTGTCTGATCACAAAATCAGGCTGTAAAACACTTCTCACACCAAGATACATTGGAATGAGTCCTGGCATGTCCTAGTCCCTCAGCTTTGTCCAGGAACTCTCTGATCCATTGACAGCTAGTAAATATCCAAATAGAGCTGGGTCCTAAAGGGTTACTAAACATGGCCAGCCCCTGGCCTCTCAGGTATGGAGAGTCCACTCTGAGGAGTTCCCAGGTGTTATGTTGAAAGAAAGAATTACGCAGCCATCTACCATTACTATATTTGCTATATTCCTGTATTATTGTTCCTATATTTCTAAAGGGATAAAAAATGTTTTAGGTACAAAATTGAATGCTTTTGTTTATTCAGAAATAGAAATATAAACATTATTACTGCAGTTAACTCTCTAAATCTTGTATTTTATCTGAGTTACAAACCAAGGCAGGGATATGACACTGAATTCCTAAAAAGGTGCAGACCAGTTCATAGGTCTTGAGGAAATTATGTTTAAGCAATACAATGCTACTTGATCAAATTATAAAGAAGGTAAATTGTCCCATAAGTATTTTGTAATTCAAGTATGGCAAAAAAGAAATTACATAATAGGTAATGCATACATAATGCATTTTTTAAGAGTTGTGTGACTATTTATGTAATATAGATATGATAGCTAATTTGGAAACTTCATAAATTGTTTTATTGACTAAAATAAAAAATTCTTTATTGTAAAATAAAATTTTTAAAAAATTTATTTCAGTTACAATTTTCTGTTCAAAGAATGATCTCTTGTTTAATATAAGAAAACTCATACCCTGCAAACCTGCATTATTTAGTACTCTACATTTTTCAAGGTATTATTTAATTTTCAACAACATACCTGAGAACATAATCCAACACAGCAGTAGCCAAGGAAACTCATCCTTTTCTGTCTAAAATTCCAGATAAATTATATTCATTATTTATGGTCTTTATTTTAAGAATAATGAACTGTGAAGGCTAGCTTCAGGTAATGAACTGGGTTTATTGCTATAAGCTTATCACAAAGCAAAACAAAAGATAAAAGAATAATACTTCAGCTTTCATTCAGGAATATATTCTGCATGTATGTCTCTCTTGCAGATGGTAAGTAAATTCAAACAAAAGTTAAAGAATATGGCTAAACATAAATTCTTTTAATATTTCTAAGCCAGTGCAACTTGATAACCAGTGTCAATTACTACTTTTGACAAAGTAAAAAAATTGATACAACTCTAGAATGTATGGTAAACAGAAGAATAATGCTTAATACATGTGCTTAAATATCTGTCATCATAGAAATGAAAATAAATAATTTTCTATATAAAACTTTGCGTACAGTATAAAGTAATTTATATAGTTGCCCAAAACATATATGCATACATATTAGTGTTTCAGAACTGTGACTTCTTTTATTAAGTAAATTTATAAGTGATTTAAAAATACAGGGACACAATAATTTACAAGAAAATTTGAGTTCAAATCAGTAAATAATTCATACACTTGAAGTTTCATCACTGATTTTCAAGCCTGTAAGTATTTCCATCCCTGCAGGAAAAATAACCTAATTACATCACAAACTACTGTTATCACTTTAACAACAAAACCCAAGTATTTGCTGAAAGTAACATTGCTTGTTTCTTCAGAATGTTATTTTAAAGACATAAGTAACTCAGATACAGAGAAATGTGGTTTTCACTCAAATTAATATTGACCAAATTATACTCAATTTGATATTTTTAGATTCATTTATAAACTTTTCTTATTCTTAAAATTTTATACTTGAGATAGACTGAGGAGGGACTTTTGGAACTTTTGGAATTTTTCTTCCTGTTCTTTTCCTTCTTTGACTGATTTTCTCTCACTTACCTACTGATTACATACCTCAATTTATTTAGGGAAAAAATCCCTACATTTTTGCTCAATACAATCATAAGTAGCATTGCAAAATACTTCACACTTTAAAGGCAGGTAATTTATTTCAGTGTTTCTGCTGAGATTGAAAACAATGGTGCAATGAAAAACTCTAAAATCCCTAGTGATGAATGAAACATCAAAAGCATATCAGACGCTTGTGCACATGCAGAAATTATTTATGTGTAGCAAAATAAACACCATTATTACTCCTTTCTGCTGTTACTGTATTATTACATTTTCTAAATGCAAGTCAAGGGATTAAACAACTGAATACAGACATGTTGATTTTAATGTCAGGTTTACTTTCTGCAGGTCAGAAAATAAAGAATATTCTGTCTTTATGAACAATCACTATATCGTGCAATAAAGGTTTTTCATAGATTCTGGCCATTTATAATAAAAGAAATATATCAGTGAGCAGTGGAAAGCATTAAAACCTCTCATAGTTCACTGAGTTCAATTATTTGGTCTCACTAATTATAAGGACTTCTTTTTTCACATTCTTTTTGCCCACAGGATCAAGGATTTCAGGAGTTAAGTCACTTTTTTTTAATACACATACATGCATATGTACAAATGTATATATGTTGTCTTTAAGACTCCAACTAACATATAGATGGGGACCCATTCTTGCTACCTTTCTTTGCCGCCTTTTGTCTTTTTTATCATGTTGTGATTGACCTGACATTTTGCATTGAAAATGTAGATTAAAGTCTGCAAGACCAATAACAGGTTAGTGAATATCAAACAGACTTATAAAGCAGGTGAGATTTACAGGAAAAAATATTTTATTAGAAGAAACAATATAACCAGAAGAAAGCAGAGGCTTTTAGGTGTACAAACCCTTTCCAAGTCTGAAACAGAAACATCTAAACATTTTTGCCGCAGTGGTTGCTGTTACTGTTACACAAAAGACTACTGCTGCTTCTTGGAAGGTGTTGAACTGTACTTACTATATATAATGTTTTAAAATATTATGTCTGAGATCATGGCTGTATTACAAAGCAGAGCTTGTATTTCTTTGGGTTCGCTAATAAGAAAAGTAAATTTTCACTGAATAATCAGCTCTGTTTCATTAAGCAGGCCCTTGGTTACTATGAATTAATTTTTTTTTACTGGGAGTGTAAAGACAGAACATCAGTCATTTTATACAGGCAGCATAGCTATCAAACAAAAGCTACTGATTATGTATATTACAATAGCTTTTATGTGCTCATGTCAGAATTGTTTTGCTGAGCCAGCTACCAGTCAAACAGAGCACCCTGCCCTCCTAAAATTAGAAATGCAACATTAAGTAGGTATTCTGAAACAACATTGGCTCATACAGAGTCCAGGTTTCAGTAATTATATAGGAATGGCTTCCTTCCTCCACCAGTATCTTCCTCATTTCTGGTAGCCTGAAGAAAATCCAAAGCCTGCAGAAGCAAAAATATTGGTTGGGTGATTACTTGGTTTTATTATATTCTGCTTATTTAACTGTTTAGGTTGAAGGTGAATAATTCTGGATACACCAGATTTGTTCTTCCATTTCTGGAAGACTTGAGTATGTCACTTTGCCACAAATTAAACATCTGTTTGTACCAGAAGAACTGATCTTTACAGGGGATGCTGTGTGCCCTCTGCCTTTGGAACTGACTCAAATAGACCCAGCAGTGTTTTACAAATGATTGAAAGCCTTTAATAGCAGGAGCATGGTGACCACGACAGAGCTCTCCAAGAAGCAACAGCTGCCCAGGTCTGTGGCTTCAGGAAGTTTTCAAGCCTACTATTAGTGCTAGAAAACAATGGAAAAGACACCTCTGTGCGCTGTGAACAGCAGATGATCTGCTCTGTCTGGTGGCAGAGCTTGAAGAGGAGATGGAGAGACTGAGGAGTGTCAGGGGGTGAGAAAGATAGTGGTAAAGTCACACCCTTTCAACCCTGAGATAAATGTGGTGGATGTAAACTCAGCATGGATTGGAGGAGCCCCAACCCTTTTGCCATCAGACTGAAGGAGGAGACCTGAAAGATGGTGGTGAATGGAGACAGGTCGCCACTAACAGAGGAAAAAGAATCCCCTCCCAGTTTCCCTTGCCTTTCCAAGAGCCCTTAGAAAATAGGTATGAGGCCCTGGAACTTGGAGGTCAGGCAGATGACAGTGGAGAAGGTCTGAGGGGTTTCCCAGATCAGCACAGGCAACCAGACAGATCATTACTACAAGTAACAGGAAAAGAAGGTTGTAGTGGGTGATTTCCTTCTGATGGAAATGAGAGCCCTCTCTACTGACCAGACCAAATCCACAGGGAAGTCTGTTACCTCCCTGGAGTAAGGGATACTACCAGAAGACTCTCTGGAGTAATCCAGCCCACTGATTACTACCCACTGCTGGTTGTGCAATGATAACACTGATGAGAGAAATGTCAGGATAAAAATAACCCCAGGCCATAACAACCCTGCAGCATTACAGGCTGGGACAGAGAGGCTAGAAAGCTGCCTGGTGGAAAAGGACATATGGGTGCTGGTCAACAGTGTCTGAACATAAGCCAGCTGTGCCCAGGTGGTCAAGAAGGCCAAGGACGTCTCAGCCTATGTCAGGAATAGTGCGGCAGCCGGACCAAGGAAAGTATTTTTTCCCTGTACTGAATGCCAGTGTGGCCATATCTTGAATCCTGTGTCCAATTCTGGGGACTTAAATTCTGGAAGGATGTTGATGTTGGAGAGAGTTCAGAGAAAGAAACAGAGCTGGGGAAGGGTCTCGAGCACAAGTCTGTTGAGGTGCATCTGAGAGAGAAAAGGAGGGTCAGGGTGACCTTATTGTTCTCCACAACTACCTGGAAGAAGATTGTAGCCAGGTGAGGGTTGACGTCTTCTCTCAGGAACCTAGAGAGAGGATGAGAGGACATCATCTCAAACTGGNCCCTGCAGCATTACAGGCTGGGACAGAGAGGCTAGAAAGCTGCCTGGTGGAAAAGGACATATGGGTGCTGGTCAACAGTGTCTGAACATAAGCCAGCTGTGCCCAGGTGGTCAAGAAGGCCAAGGACGTCTCAGCCTATGTCAGGAATAGTGCGGCAGCCGGACCAAGGAAAGGATTTTTTCCCTGTACTGAATGCCAGTGTGGCCATATCTTGAATCCTGTGTCCAATTCTGGGGACTTAAATTCTGGAAGGATGTTGATGTTGGAGAGAGTTCAGAGAAAGAAACAGAGCTGGGGAAGGGTCTCGAGCACAAGTCTGTTGAGGTGCATCTGAGAGAGAAAAGGAGGGTCAGGGTGACCTTATTGTTCTCCACAACTACCTGGAAGAAGATTGTAGCCAGGTGAGGGTTGACGTCTTCTCTCAGGAACCTAGAGAGAGGATGAGAGGACATCATCTCAAACTGGACAGGGTGAGATTTAGGTCAGGCATTTAGGAGAAATTTCTTCCTGGAAAGGGAAATTAGATATTGGAATGGGCTGCCCAGGGAGGTGGTGAAGTCACTGTCATCAGAGGTGGCTAAGGGAAGACTGGATGTGGCCCAGAGGTGGCTAAGGGAAGGCTGGATGTGGCACTCAATGCCCTGGCCTAGTTGACATGGTGGTATTCAATCATAGGTTGGACTTGATGACCTCAGGGGTCATTTCCAACCTAATAGATTCTGTGATTCTAATAAAGAATCATAGGCTTATGTTCTGAAGTATCTGGAACAGCATCACTTCTCATTAGTTTTATATATGTCCTTAATTATTTTGATAATAAATTTAGAAGTACCATTCCAACATTCCAAAGTAGTTAACACCAATAAACTAGTTGCCATGAAAGATCCACGCACTGCTGTTGCTTTATTTGTCGTGCGTAACTGCCTGGGAAAAGATGAATGAAATTAACAACTGCTTCTTCTGTTGAAAATTACAATTCCCTGCAGTCATGGGGTATATCTTCTCTTCCTCCTTTTGGACTACTTGAAATGAAGTTAGTGGAAAATTGTGACAGAATCATGTTGATCCACTTAGCAAAGTTTGGTAAATATGAAGCAGCATTTTTTTTTTCCTTTTGCCATTAGCATGAGCACTACTGACTAAGTGTTCAAAATGTGCAGTTCTTTTCTCTATTTACTAAGAGTTTCTGCTCTTGCAATGTTGCCAAACAGTTGCAAAGACCAATACGCTGGATATTTACTGCACATGAGTACCTGATCTGTGGGGACATCTCCATACATTATGCTAGTTCCATCAAAACCCAGCCTCTCAGTCCACTGAGATCTACTCTTCTGGCTAACAGCTTGGTCTCTGCTAATGCCTCTTCAGATCTTTCAGATAGTATTTTGCTGTAGGCAGCATGGATTAGAAAAAAATAATTAAAAATCTAATCAGAGAAAAAAGTTTCCAGTTTACTTTTGTAAAGTTGAAAATGCCAAAAGGTTGTATATTAATTTTAAAAAGTAAAAAGTCAGAGTTTTTAAAATTTTTATACTCCTAGATGTTTCATTGATTTACAGATCTCTTCCAAGCATTCACTTTGTGAAACAAACCACAAAGGTGTTAGAAATACTGTGAACAAGTAGAGAATCTAAAATAATGGAAGACATTTCAAAGAGGGCCATTAGAGCCTGTCCACCTTCTCAAGAGGGAAACTGGCTAAACCTGTGATCTGTGTTTCTTGAATTTTTATTTTCAGTTTCTGGGTGGCTTCAGAAGAGACCTTAGTGAACAACAACATAAGCAACAAATTTACAGTCATATTTTTTATTAGTAGTATAATGACACCTAGTGAGTATGAGATTGGGATCATTGGTAGTTGTTGGGCATAGGTATCAGTAAAGCAAACCCTACGGCTGTGAAGCACTTAATGGCTCAGCAAAAGTAATGATAGTATTATACCTAAACTGCTAGCCAGGGAAGACAAATTGAGCAGTGATCATTTGTGGACACAGTTTGCAGCTAAAGTTTTCACTTATATTAATTCTGCTTTCATTAGTAACAGTAAGCAACAATTCAAAAGTCACAGGCAAAAAGAAAAGCAACGAGCCCCAGTCAAACTGAGAGCCCATCCTGCAATTTATCCTGTTTCAGAGAGTAGCCAGTCACTTATGAATGGGGAAGAGTATAAGGAGTATGTATAAAAATGCTTACTCAGATTTTTTTCTGGTCTTCAGCAATTTAACTCAGCAATTTCTTAATGTGGTCCCATGGTGCTAATAGACTGCATAGATTATTCTTTCATAAAATTGCTAGGGTTTTTTTTTGACACGCATAATCCAAACAATTCTGAAGCTAGAAATTCCACAGAGATAGTACCTGTCCTGCATAGTGAAAGGAACTGTTGTTACGAAGACTTGAAAAGAGAGTAAGGTCTTGTTGGAAAGAGGTGGGAAGCAGGTAAATAAGTGGGAAGACTGGCCACAGTCTTTAAGGGCATAATCAGGATAATCAGATAGTGAGAAGGTAATAACAAAACAAGGACTTGCACTGATGACTGCAAAGATTTGTACATCTCTATGTTTTTCCAGTGGGGTTAAATTCAAGCTTTTTGCATTGCTTCTGTATATGGCATTGCTACAAAATGAAGAGGAAGGATAGAAAGTGTACTGCAGTTCCAGTGATTGCCCCTGGTGTTGTCTTGTCTATAACATGCCCCTCTCTGGAGTTTGTAATTTCAGATTTAGCTGGGCTGACTCATTCACTTTGTAACCCTGCAACTCTCAGGAAGAAAGGATCTGTGGAAAAACTTGCGAGAAGGCGATTTCCCTCCTGCAAATATAAACTTTGTCTGTCATCCCTGCTGGTTTTGCTGTAGCTGACAAAAATTCTTCTAGGCTGCAAGGGCAGAAAGGCAAGTGGAAATACCTCCTAGAGTCAGACTTGTTTCTGTTTACACTCTTCACCAAGGCAGAGTATACGTGTGGGTTTTTTTCCACAGGTCTGTTTAAAGCATGCATAATGTTTAAAATGGGTGCACAGTGATTCAATGCTACAAAAATTGAAGTCAGTCCAGGTAAAAAGCTAGCAAGATGGGGATCTTTCCTGACAGCTGGAGAAACAATCAGCCCTCTCTCTTTGTTCTGCTTTACAGTACTATCCAATATTGTCAACATCGTCATAGCTGGGGCATAACAACCTTTGTCTCCTAAAGGACTTAATTTGTCATCTAAAACATTCCTAATAAGCTTAATGCACATTCCAAGGGAATGGGCGACAGCAGACTTAATGCTGTATGGTGCCCCTCATACAATGGAGGAATTGAAAACTCTTAGCACGGTTTATGATCAAGGTTAGTGAATGCAATTAAACCAATTAAAGCATTTTGGGGGGGTCTAGATAGATTAGATGCCCTTATTGACCTCTGCACTATACTTTAATTTCTCTGCAGATAATTGTGGGAGCCAAACTGGCTGGGATGAGTAGTGGTTTAGCCACGGTGACTTATGCAAGAAGCTTCAACCTGAGACCATGGGAAGTGGGATACTGAAGATACTGAGATACTGAAGAGTGCGGGATACAGGAGATACCTGGTTAGTTTATGGTGAGAAGAGTGTAGTCATGAGAATTGGCATGCTAATGAAATTATCCCATAATACGCCATGGTTCTGGTTCTCGTTCTCAGTTAGTTTGGGACCTGTCACATACAAGGTCATGTTCCCAGTCTGTGTTTGCGATTGGACCCCTGCCCTCAGGATACCCCTACATATTGTTATGTTTGCCATGCCCTTCATCTTTGGGTGTTGCCCCTCAGATCATGAGGTTTCTGCATTTGTTATTTTCACTATAAAAGTTCTTTATTTTTCTGGCAACTCCATCATTCCCACCCCTCTATTTTCACCATGTTCCCCCAGCTGGGTCAGAGTCAGGGTTGCAGTGAGCTGGACTGCAACAGATAAATAAATAAAAAGGCTTCATTGGAGCCAGATATTTTCAGAGCAAGTATGGTTATTAACACAATTATTACAAAGGTTCATATCTTAGTTCCTATATTTTGTATTCTTTGTATCTTGTTTGGAAAACACACACATTGCTTTTGAAAGTGTATCTGAGAATGTATACACAGTCTTGTGTTTTCATTAACCCAGTGACATATATACCTCTTGATACCTCAAAGTTAATTTTAAATATATCTAACAGATACACTTTTATGCATTTTTCTTGAATTAACCCATGTGGTGGCAGGCAAAAAAGCTTTTGGTTGAGGGTTGGTCATTGCTTTTCTTTTTTTAAATTCTGCCTTCTTTCTGTTAATTTTAACTTCGTTATTAAGATGAATTGTAATGAAGTTTTAAACCCTAGAGGCAAACTGGTTTAATTTGATTTCTTCTGATAGATGAAGAAAAAAAAACGTTAGGAGTTAAAATCTTGTATTCTGGGAATATACTCTTACATTTTTAATGTGTCTTTCAAAGTAAAATTGATTTTTCTCTTTCTTTTAAAATTTATATATATATATATATATATATAGTGAGAAAATGAATACCTTTGATTTTTTTTAATTGATTGATAAGCATTCACATCTAGGATGAAGAAGGGAACCATTGTTTTCCTATTGACAAAAATATTCAGTATTTCACACTTTTTAAAAATTTCTTTTAAAAAGAAGATAGAATGCATAAACATCTGTGTAAAATCTTTCAGAGTTAATTATTATTTTAAGTCTTGTATTTCTGTGTTACTATCTGCTTTATGTAATGGAAACCATAATTTCTGGTGTACTCCAAGCTACAAGCTTGGACTTTTTAAAGTCCACTGAAATAAATGCAAAAAGTTCACTTGCAGGTGATGGGAAAAACTTAAAATCTAACTTTACATCAATTTGAGTTGAAAATATTTTATGGCTATCTCAATCATTAGAATCATAAAATGTTCTGATCCATCAGGATCATTGAGTCCAGTTTCTGGCCCTGCACAAGACACCCCAAGAATCCCACTATGTGGCTGAGAGCACTATCCAAACACTTCTGGCACTCTGTCAGGTTGGTGCTGTGACCACTGCCCTGGGGAGCTTGTTCCAGTGCCCAGATACCCTCTGGGTAAAGAACCTTTATCTGATACCCAACCTAAAACTCCCCTGACACAACTTCAGGCCATTCCCTTGGGTCCTGTTACTGGGCACCACAGAGAAAAGATCAGTGTCTGCCCCTCCTCTTCCCCTTCCAGTGAGGAAGTTGCAGACCCCAATGGGGTCTCCCCACAGTATCCTCCAGGCTGAACAGACCAATGGCCCTCAGCCACTCCTCATATGGCTTCACCTCAACGCCCTTAACCATCTGTGTCCCTTCTTTTGACAGTCTCTGACAGCTTAATGTCTTTTTCATTTTGTGGCACCCAAAATTGCCCCCAGCACTAGAGGTGAGGCTACCCCAGCCTGGAGCAGAGCAGAACAATCCCCTTCTTCCCTTGCCCAGCTGGCAATGCCATGCTTGATGCCCTGGCCCTGCTGGCTTCCATGTCATGCCAACAAGGCACATTGTTGACTCAAAGAGTACTGCTGTCTATAATCTCTTTCCTGAATATCTGTATGAATCTATAAATACTTGAACTTCTGGCTTTGTGTGATAATTTCATATAGTGACTAGCATAGTTGTGTGTATTTTGCTGTAAGAAGGGATATAGGCTGAGAAAATTGGAATTATTCGGCCTGGAACAGAGAAATCTTCGTTGTGACTTAATTGTGGCCTTCCAGTACCTGAAGGGATTCTACACAAAAGATGGAGAGACTATTTATGGGCATGTAGTGACAGGACAAGGGGGAACAGCTTCACTCTGAAAGAGAGCAGGTTTATGTTAGATGTTAGGAAGAAATTTTTCTGAGGGTGGTGAGGCCTGTCGTAGGTTGCCCAGAGAAGCTGTTGTGGATGACCCACAGTCAGTTCAAGGCCAGGACAGATGGGGCTTTGAGCAACCTGAGATAGTGGAAGGTGTCCCTGCCAACAGCAGGGGCATTGGAATAATCTTTAAAGTGCCTTCCAACTCAAATCATTCCATGATACCATGATACAAAACCCTTTTTCATCTGTATTAACCTGGAACTTGTGGAGCTTGAGTATGTATTTCTCCCCCACTTCTGTTTAAAGTCTCAGTTCTTCTCTTGCTAGTCTAATTATTAGTAAATTGCTAATAATAATTGGGGAATAAGTAGAAAAAGGGGCTTAGGCACTTGAAGTCTGAAAGCTTGCTCATCAAACACACACTTTAATCCACAAAGAATGCTGGAGAAACCAAACAAAATGGTTGTTTAATATAATAAGTTAAATTAGGACAGCCGTGTGTGTGTTAGGAAAAGGCACTGTGGTGCTTTTTACAGACCACAGCTCTTCTCTCCGCAACAAAAATTATGAAAAAATTACTGAGTTGGAAGCAGGAGAGAGAAACTGAGCAGTCTTCCCCAGTTGAGCCAAAGCCCTAAGCCAGCAGGAGAATGCTTTTCAAATGGCCAAAGAAGGTAGAACTCTGAATTATTTTTCTACAGTTTTCAATATACTGTCTCCAGATATGCTTTTGTCTTGACCTTATTTCATATATTTACTATGAAAAAGAAATTCCCATGACAACTCAGCAGTGACATTTTGTGTTTACTTCAGCTGCAATGCATGATGCTAAACATAACTAACAGTCTAAATTCATAGTAACCAAAAATAACACATGCATTACAGCAGTGTGCAGCAAAAGTCACAGATGTGTTCAGAGACATCAGTTTGCATCAGGGATCCCTAACCTCTGGAAGCACAGAATTTGAACTGGAAGCTTCAGCCCCTTTCAAGCAGTTTCAAGTAATTTTGCAATAATGGGTCAACATCAAGGACTGAAAAATATTTTTTGACTGCTTTTTCTCAGCCTGCTGAAAGCCTGACTTTATTGCAGTCAGGCTATAAAAGCCTGGAAGTTTTCAAAAGTGCTTGCAGAGACAACCTGAGTAAAAAATACAAATGTAAGTAACACTTACATGGTAACACTTGCTATCTATGACAGCAACTGTTACCATGTTGTTCTCATTAATGCCACCTGTAAACCTGGCTTCATTTTTTTCTTCCTTTATAAACCATATTTTCAGTATGCCTTCCAAGTAAGCATTTAACAAGAAGAATTGTATACTAAATGTTTTCATATTTCCATAAGGTTGTCTATAAATGATAAAAGAAAACCCGATAAAGGAAATCCATATTTGTATCTTGTCAAGGTGATTTTATTTCCCTCTTCTGCTGAAGTATGTCTTTGGCTAACAAAGACATGTATTTTGCAATCTACCTAAAGAACAGGTTCTTAACTTAATTGAAACATCAAAAATTCCTATTTCTGAAATTAGTTTCTGATTTGGATGAAATTTATTAAAACAGTGATGTCACTATGAAACCATTGTCATGAACTGGTAATTGGTTGATTGAATAGTAAAAAGAAACTTCTTGAATTCTTCATTTAAAGTAATACTCATTTACTGTTGCACCAGTCTTAGAGATAAAATTCTTCACATACTAGTCACAGCTACTGTGACAGTAACAGCTACTGGCCAATAAACATCATCAGTTAATAGTTTTCAGACATAGTCTCTATACTCTTCAGCCATACAGAAGAGTAAGTATTTATTTCTCACTTTGCATTACAAGTCATCAAATTCACACTGGTTTTCCTTGGTAGACTGAAACTTTTGCAAACAAGACCACAACAGACTGCTGGTTTAGGTACTCAGATGAATACTTACTGTGCAAGGATCCACGTACTTCCATGTCTGTCTGGACTTTCACAGATAAAGAATGACATCAATCAACAAATCAAATAATTTTACACCACGACCTATTATTGCTTGGAGAAATCTTGACAGATTTATTTCTAATCCATGTGATGGAAGGTGTAGAAAGTAAGGAGATCTCTATGAATTTGTTTGAGAACAGAAAAATGAATGGCTTCTAACGTCAAATTTCTAACAGGAAGGCATGGTTACCTCAGCTCCTAAGTTCATGCATGCAGCTTGTGCTTTGAACCTGTCATACAATTCCCCATCCCATGCTTCAATTCTGTGCAAATGCAATTAGGTTGTGGAGGCTCAAATGGAGCCTCAGTGAGGCTTGTCAAGCTCACCATCCTGGTTACAGGCTCAGGACTGTTCCATATTGTCTGCTTGGCTGCTTGTACAGAGGCAGCTTGGACTGAGGCAGTTTTGACTGAGGCCCTTCACTTCCTTAGATCACCTATTTAGCGCACAGAGGACATTCTGTGGAGGCACATTTGTCACACGTGACCACTCACATGACTTCTGTTTTGTCATCAACATGACTAGCAAAGGGAAATTTGCTTTTTCATCTCTAGCATAATTTTGGAAGTTACCACAATTGAACACAAAATCATAGCTGCCTGGAGGTTTAGATTTCAGCTAAGAAGATATCCGTAACTGTAAGAATCCTGTTCCAGGGTCTTTTCCATGCTAGCTTTAGCTCTATCAAACAAGGATTTTCCAGTAGGATATGATCTGTGGGACACTGTACTGAGGCTGCAAAGAAAAGTTACAAAGCTAAATAAATGTAGGCAAGGATCACTGTGTTCAGACTCCTTGTAAAACTACATTACTACATTTAAAACAATTAATACAGACCATAAAAAAACTGTGTAGGACAGGAGAGAAATCTGCCTCTGAGATACTTGAGATTTTGCTATGAAGGAAATCAAGCTGGGATGAGTTTTGAAGGCATAACCCATCCCCCCACCCCCTTTCCCCCTTTTTTCAGGCTGCTTGTTTGCCGTGGCATGTTGCGAACTGAGTTAAACAAGATAAACCAATGTTACTGTCAAGGTGCAGACCTCTTCTCCCAGGGTTTCAGTGATGAGACATAAAGGAAAAGTTCAAAACTGAACTAAGGAATGTTCAGAGTTGATATTGGGAGGCATTTCTTTACCCATAAGAAAGGAAGAACTGGAACAGGCTTCCTAGAAAGGTGGTCAGTGTCTGTCAATGTCTAAGAGACATTTGGACAATGTCCTTAATAAATACCTGAACTTTTGATGAGTTCTCAATCCTTCAGATGGTAATAGAAGATTGTTGTAGGTCACTTTAAATTCTGGTCTATTCTAATCTAGTCGATTTCTTTCCATTGTGTTCTATCTATATGCAAAAATAGGGGCACTTTTCCCATTGAAAATGTGGGTTTTGCCCAGTTACAGATACCCAGTATAATAAAGAATTTTTGGTATTTTTCATTTTTTAAATAATGCACTAACAGTGATCTTGACACGTACTGCAATGCTCACTAGCATATTTATCGTGTATGCTTTACCTGCAGACTTCAGAGTGTCTCCATGTTATAAATGTTATAAACCTCTTGCTTTACTTTTCTTTTAGCTAAGAGCCTCTGGCTGTGGATAATATTTTATATTTTGGATGGTAGTACGCTGTGTCCATGGATCTTGTGTGTTGCTTTTATCATAATCCTGTAAGTGTCAACACTCTTACACAGGTGTTTCATGAAATCCTCTCATGGTTGTTATATGAGTAGTGTACAAATGTAAATACGCTGATGAAAAACAGTTAATTTCAGATAAGACTAAATTAACACGTGCAAGAAAAACTTGGTTTGTTTAATTTGGACTCTACAGATATCTAAGTGCTTGAGAATTACATTAAGTGAGAGATTGTTCTCTCTTTAATATTACAGGCAAAAAATTCTTTAAATGTTCTTCACCAGGATCAAAGCCAAGTTCATTCAGAAGAGGAATTCAGAGAAGGTGAAATTTATTTGAAACAAAACTCTTTGGAAGGATACACCCTGGCAGTCCTAGCTCTGCCTTGGGTGGTTACAACCCTAGCTCACTGGACAAAGGAACAGTTGACACCCAGTAAGCTGATCAGGGGTTGTAGCCCTCTTTTTGGACTCTCTCTAATAGCTGTAGATCTTTCCTACACTGAGGCACCCAAAACTGCCTCCCAGACTCAAGTGAGGCTGTTCCAGTGCAGAACAGAGCAACACAATCCCCTCCCTTGCCTGGCTGGTGATGCTGGGCATAATGACCTCCAGGCATCATGTTGGCCTTCCTGGCTGCCAGGGCTTATGTTTAACTTGCCGTTGACCAGGATCCCCAGGTCCCTTTCTGTGGCACTGCTCTCCAGCATCTCATTCCCTGCTCTGTCCATACATCCAGGGTTGCCCAATCCCAGGTGCCGAATCTAGCACTTTCCCTTGTGTAACTCCATATAGTTGGTGACTGCCCAGCTCTCCAGTTTGCGGAGGTCTCCCTGCTTTAGAGGGAGTCAGCATCTCCTTCCCATTTTTTTAAGCAACATTGTCAGGCTTAGCGTACCATTGGGATAGGAGAGAGGATAGGAAGATGGAGAAGGTTAGTCTATGGGCACTCCTGTGTGTGTATGAATCACCAGTGAGCCAAGAGCCATTAGTGTTCAATATCAAGTGTAATAAGTAACATAAGTAAATTGGTGCTGAAACTACAGTGATCTCGACTGATAAAAACCAGCATAAATATTTGCCTGACAAATGTATATTCCCAGGGAACCTCCCCTGACGACATTATGTGAATACATGAATATGCACAAGATTATACCGAAACCAGCATCCATCTGGAAAGAAGTGTATTCCGAAGGATGTCGGGAACTGTGATAAAGAAAAAGGACATGTCTCAACATGTAAGAGAGACAAGGCCAACAGAAGAAGAAGGGACCCCCCAAAAGGCTTGAGAACATATAAAAAGGACTCTGTGATGGTAGTATTTTGTGAAGCACGGTGAAGTGGTGCCAGAGAGCCCCTCCTAGTCTCACTTGGTACTGTTCATCAGGCACAGTGCCGATCTGATTCTTGCTTGTGGCCTTTTACGATTGTATTTTAATTATGGAATAAATTCTTTTTATTAATCAAATTGGCTATCCATTTATAACATCAAAGGAGATTAACTGCCCAAGAGTTTTCCTTATTCTGTCATTTCCCTTCCTTCTCCATGTATTGACCCTGGGGGAAGTTCACATCCCATGCTCTTACAGGAACTTCAGTATGACTTTTAATGACATTTGCTGCAATTGCCTTTAGCTAGATTAAGAATTATCATAATGCAGTGTATGCTAAAAACCCTCTCTTCCGCTCTTAGTCTCACTTCAGAGTAAACCCTTCAGAGTAGAGGGAACCTTTTAGTCACACTTAAATTACCACCAAATATCCTGCAAGCAGAGCAATGTTCCATCTATACATTTTGATAGTGTCTGTCTTGCTTTTCAAGTGTGTAAAATCTGGTATCTCTTCTAAGAACTAAGATCTAAAATTGTTTTGGTTGGAATTAGAACTGTTGCTAAGTAAGGAAAAGCCTTTCACCATAATTTTTGTTTTACTTTACTCTCATTTAGTTCTTAAAACATTAATCTTATCTGTACAGAGACTGACAATCTGAAATATGTCAGTCTATAAACTGTGAAATATGCCTATTGAGGATGTGGAACTCTGGATATTTATACAATATTGTGTCAGATATATCAAAAGGTCACAGACCTAAAATTTTAAATGTTCACCTCTTTCATTAAAAGGCTGCAACTGGCATGTAATAAATATCAAACCATTTAATTGCTGATGTTATTTATGTCTATGCATTCTTTATGGCACCTTTAGGACAAATTAAATTTTGCCATCTTTTGGAAAGCCGTTTGAATGAAACATTATCTCTTTGATATACTGTGGGTGAAATGTGTGCAAAACCTGGAGCCAGAGAGTTTGTCAAGCCTACTACTTCTCTGAACTTTTTCTCACACTTATTGCTGAGCTTGTAGCCAGGGTGGGCTTTTAATACTATAAGTTGCAACAAACTGAAGTGTGGATTTTCCATTAAAAATAAATTAATTGGGTTTCTCACAGAAACAGCAGCTTTTCATATCTTGCTTTATCATTCATTCTGCTGGTATTTTTATCTGACCAAGTATGACATACCTGTGCATGATTTTCTTTTTATCCCCTCTTATAGTTCAAGCTTTTTTTTCTGTCTCAGACCTGTCACTGACAATCCTTTTGTGTTTTCCTTGGTGCCTCAGAACTTTAATGGTAGATCTCAGTAGTCGAACTTCTAGAAATTTCTTCTGTACTTCTGCAGAGACTGCTTCAGTGAGGGCCACAGACCTGTCACCATTAAAAGTGAGAGAACCTTGTGGTTAAACTGTCTGTAGTGTATTTGTTTCCGAAAATGACAGCAGAATGGGTAAATGGATTTCTTTCAGCCACACAGTTGCTTTACAGATGCACATGATCTTCTCAGAGTCATGTAATAGGGTGAAGATGTGCTAGGAAGTTGGCCAATTCTCTTATTTTACTACTGGTGATTTGTTTGATGACAGGCTTGATTATTAGCAGTTTGAAAGAAATCAATTGTTGGCAAGCCTATTAATGTTAAACATTTAAACATCACAGAAGCAAGTACTTTAAACACAATAAAACATTTATGAAATGTCAAATATCAATGAATGATTGATGGAACATTCACTAACTGTGTAGAAATCTTGGGGCTACTGTGATGACCATAGTGAGCTGGAAATTCACTACAAATAAAATGTTCGGGCATTTTGAGGCATTTTAAAGGCAATTTTCCATATAGCTTCCTTTGAGTGCTATAGTCTTATTTTGAAATAATTATAAGGCCTTCTGCAAATATTCCCATGAACAATCTGTTAAATGTAATGGGACTATTCAAAAAGATATGTGCTCCTTGCAACAGTAAAGCTTTGCAAGTTATGGAAATTCATAATCTTGAAAAGTCATGACTGTTTTATATGACTACTTCTTTCCTTCAGTCATGTGATCCTAGTAAATTTCTAAGCTGTGAGAAAAATTGAATTTTTTCTCCTTATGTGATATTAAGTTGTGATATTTATTTTGTTATTTTGGAGACACCTCTTTGTCTAAGCCTAGTTGTTGATGATCTCACATCATTTGTTGTTCATTTATGTTGTTTTATGTTTATGTTCATTTATGTTCATTATGTTTATGTTTATGTTCATTTATGTTCATTTTTTTGTTGTTTTAGAGGGACTTTTTCATAATGTTGTATCTTTCACTCTTAATAGATATCCATTGTACATAACATGTATAAAGGAGTTTTACTGTAATAGTATAAAAAAGTCTTCTTTTTTGTGTTTTCGCTTGTCACTCTAACACATAAAAGTTTTCTGGGAAACGTAACACTAGACATACATATCACAAGTTATGTAAGATGATGACAGTCTGCAATCTTGAAAGAGGTGGTATTTTAATGTTCTTTGGATGAAGATCAAATTAGTTCTAATTATCTAATTATCTAGCCTAATCCTTAATTTTCTCTGTCAAGGAAAAGATGAAGATTCTGTAAGGAGGTAAGGTGGATGTATAAAAATATGCAGGTGAAAAAAATTTTTTTTGCAACTACAAACTGGGATGTAAGAATTTTCTGTTTCAGTACTGACTAGAGATTTCTACCATGTAACTATCACGTACCATTTCTACCTACTAGAGCTTTGAGATGACCTATATAATTTTCTGGATACTTTTTACCTGACGTGCTGAAAGTTGCCCACTGGAATTAGGTCTGTCTATGACAACTTCTATGCATGGAGGGTTTGCAATATCAGGACCTCACTGGTAATAAGGATTACTTTGCTGTCTTTGGTTACAGTTCTGAATGAGAAGAAGAGCTGCTTCATACATCAGTTATGTATTGTGCTTGGCAGCTGCTTGTACTGCTTTAAATTGTCAGTAGATAGTAAATGAGTGAAATGGCACAATAGTGAGCAACTAAAGCTTTTGTAATGTCCTATCAAAAAAGGAAGCCAATCACTCTCATTTTTGGAAGTGGACAGATCAAATAGAAATATGAGCTTCTGGGTAAAATCTGATGTAATGGATCTCTGCTTAGAAATCACTTCCTGTCCTTTCTTTCTCTCTCAGCAAATTTAAGAACAGTTTCTAAACTCTTCACCTTGATATTTGTTCTCTACACTGATAAAGCAAGCTGGAAGGATTTGGAGGATAAGGCTGTGTGTGGTAGGAGTGAGGGGAGTGAGAGAATTCTGCTCCCAGTGGCAGTGTTGGCCTACAGAGGTACTGATGGCAAACAATGAGAAATAAATCATCAAAGGATTTATTCATAGTGTCTGCAACCTGGGGATACAACTGATAAGAGCAAAGTGTTATCATTTTCAGCAGATTCACAGTCATGCAGGTTGATACCATGACTCTTGAAAACCTGTGCAGTAACATGCATCAAATAAAGACAAGCCAAGGTTTCTGAGACTCATTTGAGCACTGAGCAGAGACCAACATTCTGCATGTAAGCACTACAAATAACTATAATCTTCACAGAAACAGTGAATGCTGAGGCTTTTGACAGACAGGTAGCTGTATACATACAGAGGCACACAGGGCTGTCAAAAGGGAAAAGATAAGACTTTGACAGTTTTGGTGAGGATCCTGTATTGATTGCAGCTGATGTGTTACAGCTGCAATGGTTTCATGGTTTCACATTTTGTCTGAGCAGC
>VYXD01001554.1:0-33241 GCA_013397195.1 Hylia prasina | reverse complement strand
CATACCTACAACATTGAAGATGCGGGGGGCGGGGGGGCGGTGTTCTTTTACTGTCATTTGAAAATTGCTGCCATAGCTTTGGGATTCAATCCATGAGTTGTAAAGCAGCTGAAGTGTGAAGTCATATAAGGAGAGCTGGTGAAGCTGACCTATTTTTCTGCTCATCCAAAATGTTGTTGAGGGTTTTTGAAAGTGCATGGTGCTGGCAATACATTTGAGAGGAGGCTGGTCTGACTTCTTTATGAACTGGCCACAGAATAAGACATAGGATTAGTAAGCCGGTAAAGTTTTACTCAAGAAGTTTTTTAGGATGTTTCAGATTGGAAATAAAGTAAATACCTAGTCCCTGCATATGTCTCTGATCTGACAAATAATGGTAAATGTGGTTTAGGTCAAAATTTTGGGAGGTAGCTCCTTGGTATTTAGAAACCTTCCTGCATTCACTTTTCTCAAACAGTGATACTGGCAGGCCAATGCAGTTTGACTTTGTCCACACAAAACCTATCACAGACAAATGATAGGCCAGGAAAGCGCA
Organism: Hylia prasina; assembly: GCA_013397195.1. Lineage (NCBI taxonomy): Eukaryota > Metazoa > Chordata > Aves > Passeriformes > Sylviidae > Hylia > Hylia prasina. The sequence continues at coordinate 32,706 of VYXD01001554.1, read as the reverse complement.
ATGTGCAATCTTACATCTCAATGGGTACATCTGTTGAGAAAGTGAGACCTTTCAAATGTAATCCAGACTGACGCTTCCATCAAGTGTCATGTGTCTTGAAGGTTTTTTCTGTTCATTTGTTTGTGTTTCCCTGTTGTTTTATGTATTTCCATTGGCAAAAAGCTTTTGTTGCTACCATAGCTTGAAAAACACTTGGACACAAGGGAAGTTTATCATGAAGCTGTACTCAGTCAGTGAAGCACTCACAGTATTGTCTTTCCCCTTCACAAAAACCAAAACCAAAACCAAACAAAACCAAAACCAAACCAAAAGAAACAACGACAAAACAACAAAACAACCAACAGCAAACCAACAGTAACAAACAAAACCAACAGTAACAACAAAAAAACCTAAACAAAACAAGCAAACAAAAAATCATTTCAGGCAACAAATGTGAAGAAACCCACAAAAAGCAATAAAAAAACCCAAATTCTTTTTTTTTTTAAAGAAGGGGGACATTTTGAAAGACCTTGGTTTCTGCACCAGAACCCTTTCTTTTGCAGATGTACTGTGGCATCAAATGTTTTCAGTTTGGATTGTTATGATAACCAGCATACAATAAGTCACTAAAACGAGTAGTAAAAATCATGTGAATTTGTTGAGGGTTTAAGGGATCTCAAAACCCCAGTAGCTAAGCTGGTAATCTGTAATATGTAGATTCATGATTAAAGCTGCATTAGTGTCACAGAATTAGAAGATGATTAATGTTAGTTTTTAAGAGAGGTTCAAGGAGACATCATGGTAATGACAGAGTACTTGTACAAAAAAATTGCTAGCTATTCTTCTGTAAAAAAATATTCATATGAAAAAATACTAGACACTAAGCAAGAGTTAAGCAGATTTTGCTTAGGAAAATCTATTGTAGTTCTTTGAAAAAGATTGCAAACATGCACACAAGAGACCTGCAGCTGATATACTCTGCTTGGATTTCTAGAAGTTGTTTGACAAGATCCCTTCTCAAAGGGTCTTAGAGCAATCTGGCTGTCATGGCACAAAGGGGAAGGCCATAATATTTTTAAATAACTGGTTTAGGAGATGGAAAGAAGTGAATTGAAGTAACTCTTCAGTATCCTCAGAGAGGGAAGGTTGGCTGTAGTGCCTTGCAGTATAGTTGTTGGGCCAACTTTGCCTGTAAATAACCAAGGAGAAGCTGTGAATGGGAAGAGGACAAAGTTTACTGATGGCAGTAGATCAATCAGTGAAGTAAATACAAAGGCTGACTTTGAAGACATACAGGCAATGGGTAATCAAATGGCAAATTACATTTCCAAATGATAAACAGAGGAGGGCAAACTGCATGTAGGGAATTATTAGGAAAAAGTAGGTAGATCATTGTCACATGAGGTTATAAAGCTGTACATTTATGCCTTGAAAACTCTGTACAGTATTTGTTCCCTCTTCCAAGGAGTGATAAATACTAAATTAGAAGAACTATACAAAGATTTTGTGAAAGACTCAAAGATATGGAATTGGTTCTGTATGAGAAGTGGTAAGAATAGAGTAAGGATTTTCCTTTGGAAAATAATGGATGGAAAAGAATACCTAAAAATATTTTAAGACAAAGCCATTATATCATAAGTGGAATGGTGGCAAACAGGGGTCTATTATGATTTGGGGACTTTATTCTACTCACTTTTTGTACAAGAACCTTCCAAACCCAGAAGATTTTGTCACCCACAATATTTAAAACAAGAAGATGTGGATGTCCACAGAGTCCATAGTTAATCTGTGGAGATGCATATGTGGGCTCCAGGGAAAACTGTACAAGTTTGTCAAATATAAATTAACGATTCATTATTAATAGAGGGACAGTCTTCTTTTTCACAAATGACCTTACCAATTTTTTAGAGTGTTAGGAGAACTGATTAAAGTTTGCTCTATTTCGGAAATATTTTATGGCAGGACGTTTAACATTCAGGAAAGTCATATTGGAGGATTTCTTCCCTTTTTTTCTTAACCTGTCATTTAAAAACAGAGGAGTGACTTGATGAAGTTTACTGTGGTAGTTAATCAGTCTTTTGTTGAAGTTAGTCTCTCAGCAAAACAGTTGATCTTAAAATGAAACTCCCTTTAAAGTTTGGGAAGGAAAATAGCACAAGACCAAGGTGAAGCTTTTAAATAACTTAATAGACTGTGTCATGTAAGTGGAAAAAAGAAAACGTTCATGGAAGATTAGGGAATAAGAAGCTTTCTAGCTGCCAAAAATCCAGGAAAGGGCAGCAGTAGTAGTGCAGTTTGCTTCCATGCTGTCCCTTCAATTTCCTTAAGGCATGGTGGTATGTAATCTGCAATTTATCTACCTATTATACATGGAACACATTAGACATCCACTGGGACAGCTGAAAAAGGAATCTGGCACAGTCATAATAGATATTTGTGCAAACAGTAGCTGTCATACCCTATTACGTTACCTGTCAGAAGGGTCTGATGAATCACCATGTTTGCATCTTACTCAAAGAAGTGCTTACCTATGCATAAATACTGGAGAAGTTTATTTGTTGTATCTGAAATAGGAATGAATGGAATCATATAATTTCTTGCTAAAAACCTTCTTAATATTGTTTTAAATTGTAATTGGTTTAAATTTAAAATAACTTCCTGTTTGTTCGCAAGCAAAATTAGCTTCTTAATGAACATTGAGATTTGTATTATTGAGCTACCACATGGAAATTTATAGTTGGGTCTGACTGGAAAACAGACTATAATTCCTCTTCACTTTTTAGAAAGAAAAAAATTCTGATATTTATACATAAATATTTGCATATTTTCTTCAAAACATGAGAAAAGGAATTTTGCTATTATTTTAATAAAATTCTAGAAATATTAATATGAGAGTGGGCTGAGTGGCATTTTTTTCTCTAAAAATTTTCAGTGCTGTGCTTTAAGCATCACTTCTAACTGCTTATTTTCTGTGAACAAGCACTGATTCAGTCAGTGATAACTCTTCTGTAACAAGAATTCATAGTGCAGAAAAATGTGAACCAGATAAAGACAGTTTTTCTAAAATTAGCCTACCTATCAAATATCTATATCTATATATGTATGTGTATTCATGAGCCTCTGATTTCAAGAAAATTAAAGGGAAACTTTTGTTTTCTTAGTTCCAAACATCAGGAGCAAGTTTTATAGCTTATGGGTACCAAAGGACCATTTTACTGGGATATAGTGGATCCTGCAATATAATTAAGCTCCCCACAGTTGTTTTATAGACATGGCATTTACTTTAGCGAATTGAAGAATTACATGTTATCTGATCTCTTTGTACATCCAGGTTCCTAATCTGAACATACAGACATTTGGTCACAGACCAGAAATATCTCCTCTGCCAGATTCATGGCATATATTTGCATAAAGCTTTGCTGTACAGAAGATAGATATTTTTCTCAAGTTTATTTAATGTTACTCATATATGTCTCTTGAGTGGTTAAGGCTGACTCTGTGGTGTGTCTGCCTAGGGAGAGTACAAAAAGAGAAAGATTATTTGGAGAGATATTTTCATCCCCTTTTAAAGGTATGGGGACTGTTGTGACTTAGAATACTTTTGCTGCAGTTCAGATGAAGAGGTCTGTCTGTGCTTGTCATGGTGTAACGTCTTATTCCCTGAATGTCAGACTATCTCTGGAGAATGGCATTTCAAAGCTTTGAACTTCCCTCCTAAGGGAAGTTTAATGCCATAAGAAAGCTTGAATATTGACTCAGAAAAAAAAAAAATAAAAAGACACTGAATTTTTCCACAGAAGGAACTATTCTGGCTTGATTTTTAAGAAAATTACACTGAACAACACAAAAAAGCATTCCCTGTAGCTGGCAGACATTTGGCTGAATGTGTCTTCCAGGGACTCTACAAGTGTAAAATTGCCACCAGAGTGTGTGGTGGGGTGGTGGAAAGCCCTGAGAGAACATCTCAACATCTCAGCTTTTAGGACTGCAGGCTCCTTTCCTCCTTCTGCCAAAGAAGTTGTCTGAAATAAACACTGCAGACAGAGATGGAAGCTCTTGGGGCTCTTGACTTTGGGAGTCTGGACTCCCTGAAGAACCCAGCTAGGAGCTCATTTGCATGGTCAGGCTTCTTCACAAGCCTGATAACTGAGATGGCTCAAAGCAGGCAGTCATCTTGTGGAAGTTTGTTGAAAATAAAGTGCCTCTGTGAAATCTTCTGGGTTCAGTGTTCTTGTATTTTTCAGTGCAAAACTGTTTGCTTGGAAATTTCTTGACCAGCTTTGTCTGGGGGCTGTAGTTTGAGTGAATTAGATATGTACCATAAAAAATGACAACAGATCACAAGTCTGGAATGGGGAAAGGGAAACTGTTGATGGGAGAACAACTGTAACAAGGAATTCAAGTAATATTTTCTGTGTTTTGGTTTCTTTTTTTTTTTTTTAGTGGTACAGTTTACATTCATTTTTGCATTTTCATGCATGCAATTCTAAATCACAGTTCTGCTGCAAAGCAGATAAGCCATGTGAGCTATATTTTAGATCATGGCTTATTTTGGAAGTTTTTTTCAGTCAGGTAAGAATTTGGGCTGGATGGTACATATTTACAGAACATTATTAGCTATTTATATATTTTTAAAATGCATTAAAGGAAAATATATTTCCAAAATAATAACATATTACTATCAGGTGTTTATGTATAAAAGTAGAAACAGGATTATGGAAAACATAATGGAAAACCTTGTTAGGAGGCTATTGCATAGAGAACCGGCTGCATAACTCCTTTGGGAGCTGTGACATAATTTCCTTTGAAAATATTGGTCTTCATGTTTTGATATCTGCTGGCCTCAATACTTTCTCAGCAATGTAGTAGGAATCATATACTCAGAAAAAAAAGAAATCTGGGCACATAGACAGACAACTCTGTTTGAAAAATGAAAATTAGGTGAATTGTCTACTTAAAATCTCAAGTTTTGAATCTGTGCACACTAAATTACAACTATTTTGAAGGAAAAATAAGTTTAAGCCATCTTGCTTGGATAAAAAATTTAGAGAAGTTGATAGAGTAACTGCTTTGAAATAGTTAATCTATTGCAGGTGTGCATATACTTGCACATATTCAGTTTACTCAGCAGAGTTCATCCAGTTTATAAGCAGTGATGGCTTACAGTTTGCAGGCTCCAGCTCTAACATGGGTTAACAACATGGATTTTATTACAAGCTTTCTTGGCAGCAAGCAGGTAAAAGCAAAATTTCAAAACCATTTGCCTTTGTTGGGAGAATCCCCTGAGGGGATTCAGAGGAAATGGTGCTGTCTGTTTGACACAGTTACAGTCTGTCAGCAGTCTAGCATCTCAGCAAGTATCACTGCAGTCACTCTAATTTGTGATTCATGACAAGGGCTATAAAATAATCTGTATGATATACAGCAATAGCTGTGTGGTTAAACAAAAGGATTGAATGCACTTAATGCATGCAGGGGTTCATATGGATTGTGTGTCATCTACGAAACAGGAAATGTAGAGCAGATGCTTCTGTAAGGAGGGGCTTGGAATTTTTTTCCATAAAATTTTCTACATTATCTATATATCTATAAAACATACTGCAATACAGAGTTGGAATAAGCTCTAACCAGTAGTATATAAGTAAGGTATTATCTGACTTTAAAGAAACCCAAAACACTGTATGACTACTTCTCTGGGCGTCATTTGACCTACATATTTTAAGATGTTTCAGGGCTGAAGAAAATGAGCTGACTGTTAAAGGCATCATGTTAGCAGAATGACCAGCCCCAGTTCTCCTGTTAGCCTATAAAATAGTGGCATGGCTGTCATGACATTGTCCTAGCAATGCTGAATATGCTGTGGGGCCAGGCACACTTGGCATTTACCTTTGTAATGAAATATAACCCTGGCTGACCAGAGCTGCCTTCAGCAGCCTCAGGTGGCAGGGCTTCTCTGAGAGCTCAATTTACTTTGAAGTTGCTCTTTTCTCAGCAGAGACTTCATGAGAGGAAGATAGCAGCAGTGCTGTTTCTTCAGTATACAATCCATCAGGGGAATGGCCTTAAGCAACGAGAAAAACAAAAACCAAAACACGCTGCTTTTCATGTGTTATGATTCTCCCCAGATACTGGAAGGGTCTTTCTGCACAATTATAAAGGGTTTATTTGTAGTTGTCAGTGTCTTTTGTGCAGTGATGAGTTCCTCTGAAAATTCATAACTACATAAGTGTTTCTCTAGACTGATTTTTACCAAACGTAGCTTTGAAAAGTCTAGGCTCAAAGGAATAAAAGAGAAAAAACTATATTTGTTTAGTTGCCTAATAATACCACACAAATATTGCATATAGAATACATCTGGACTGTATTAAACTTTTTGAGAATATTCACATCAGAAACAAAACACTTAGAGAGAAATACAAATCTTTTTACAATTCTCAGAGTGTCTGTGTGTGCATGTATGCCCATGTGTTCCTTATTTCTTATTTTTTCCCTTAATATAATGCTCAATCTTCTCTCATGGTTTCTACTGAATTTCTGAAAGGCCATTGAAATTATAATTTTCTCTTGTTCATGCAAGACTAAACCAAAGATACAAGAATTCATGTGTAACTGACTCTTCATTGTCATCTGCTTCACCCCATACCCAAGGTTCTGTCTAGAGGCCAGAGACTGAAGGTCTTTACTCGCTGTAGAAGTTCAGAGAGGACTGTATTCATCTAGCTACATTTGACTGCTTGTAGAGACAGTTTACTCCAAACAAAGTGATGTCAGAAGATGAATAGTTCCATTAGATGAAAGTTGTCCTGCATTTAATTAACTTTACTGAAGCCAAAGTGCTGAACTAGTGTGACCTCAAGACCTCTGTATGCAGAGCAGCTTGTTCTGAGCTAACCTGGTTGTGTTCATACTGTACCAGGTACTCCAATTAATCAAGTCCTGACTAAAATTAGACAAATTAATCTAGTATTGAATGAAGTACATTTGGGATACAAAATTAGACAAATTAATCTAGTATTGAATGAAGTACATTTGGGATACAGATTCCTAACATCTTTTAGCTGATTACTTGCTTGTAAAATCAGAGGCATCTTTTGATTGACTTTACCTTAGACCTCTCTGTCTTCCCTGACTGTGATTGAAGGGCTTGCTCATATTTCTCTGAAATATTTCTAAATATTTCATATTTAACTGAGAATGTTTTAGAAATGAGCTTTTCAAATTCAAACATCAAAAATGAAAGGTTTTTAGAAGAGGGAAATAAAATACCCTGTTCCTTATCATCTTCTTCCATGTGAAAAAAGAATACTTAGGAATTTTGAAAATCTATCCAGTTAGTTACCTATTTATAAACAGTTGAAGTTTTTTATTATTTTTTTAAAAGAGACTGGTCTTTTACTCACTAGTTGATGCTATAAATACACTTGTCTTGAAAGGGCTCTTGTACTTATTAGAATACATTAGATTTACATGTTAAATGAGAAGTTGTATTGATTTAACTTCTAGAGTTAAAAAAATCTCAGAGAAGTAATGTGTGTTTTAGAGCCCCTGGGACAAAATCTGATGGGAACATTCTTAGATTTCTAGATATCTCCTACGAAATCAGACACTGCTCTTGAAAAAATTAATTAAATCTGCTGAGATGGAAAACCATGAAATTAAAAAAAAATAAAAATTCAACTACATTTGTGGAGGATTTATAACATCTGTGTCTGGTTCAGAAATGACAAAAAAAATTAAACAGGACACTTTAAAAGTTCTTTCCATTTGAAAATTCCAAGTTAAAATTGTAAGGTTTTTCCAAAAGGAAAATATTTTTTAATCCTTTTTTGTCTTCACAGAACTTTTCTTCAAATACAGAAAATGTTAACCTTTTCCATATTTTCCTATAACAGTTTGTGTTACCCTCCAAGAATGCCAGTCACACAGAACACTTCCATAAGTGTTACCTTTAGTGCTCATGCAAGTGTTGCCTATCTAATGCATTCCTGGGGGTTCAGAAACCAGGAAAACCACAGATTTTAAAGCAAAAGTGTATGAAAATGTCACTGGAGATCACGTTTTTAATAGGGAAGTAAATTTGGAATAAGCATGTGATGAAAGGAATTATAAAAAGAGAAGAAATAAAAAGAAAGTTGAGCAGTGGCAGGTTGGAATATGAGAAGCAGGAAGAAACTGTCAGACAACAGATCTGAGGCTTGTTTTGAGACAGTGAGAGTAAGAAAAAAGTGACTTCTGGCAATCTGGCAAGGAGATTAAAGTGGTTTTGCAGAGCTCAAAGATTTTCATTGACTGCATGAGCCCTCTTCTAACAACCATGTTTGAAGGAGCAAAATTATGAAAAAGAATCTATACATAAAGTTAATAATAAATAAAGTCCTTAGTGTTAGGAGTTGGATCTTTTTCTGCTTAGTTTTGAAAATTGATATAATGATAATTTCAATCACCAGAGAAGGTCCTGATGTCACTATTTCATGAAACTGTGAGGACATTGATCTCATCACTATAGTGCTGTTTATGATAATGAAATTTAAAATGTTCAAAAACATCCTAGGGTCTAATAGGAGCAATGGTAATGCTTAGAGTCTTCCTGTGCCAAGTCTAATATTCTCTTCTACAGAAGTGTTCCACATATTTCATGGTGTTGTGACAGCATAATCCTTACAAGGCACAGAAATCACTACTGGATTTACGTCATTTCTGTTACAAGGGCCAAGTAGTAACGGGGAACCTGACTTTGAAAGATTTTGTGCTTGCTTGGTTTTGGGCTTTTTAAAATATCTTCAAGGTCAACTGTTTGCTATAGACTGTCTGAAGAAATTGGACATTCATGTATCCTTGTGCTTCCTTTCCTAAGCTAGGAAGAACATGCCCATAGGGGTGATGTAAGAGCCTGTGATGAGTATACTTCTGCAATCCACAGAAAATGCACATGGTTTGGAGGATAATGTGGGAGATAGTGAATAGCAGTCAATTGTGTCACTGGTTATTTCTCTTGCACATGAAAATTTGTTGTAATAAAGGCAACTTTCAAAAGCTGAGTGCGTCACCATATTGGCCAGTGTCAGTTTCATCAGTGTTTCCTGACCTGCCAAAAGCCATTTACTTTCTGGGGAAGAAGAAAGATATCAACTCCTTGACTGAGGTAATCATATTACAGTGACTTTTGACTATTTTTTTTTCCCTATAAATCCATGGGGCTGGTATCCAGCCTGAATTAATACATTTTGGGGACTCATAGCGAAATTCAGCCTCAAATTAGAGCTAGGGCATAATGCTGTGGCACAGCCTCACTGCAGTTTTCTCCTAAATGTCTTGGGTTAGATCCTGAAGCAAGAGATCAGTGGAATCAGGAACCTGTCCGGCCTGCCAAGGACTATGGAAGCTGTTGGACCATTTTGCTGCACTGAGACCAAATGTAAACAAATATATTTTAAAAATTGCCAGACCAGGGGGATAATTTTCAGCCCACAGTCAGCAAACCCTGTAGGTAAAGGCAGAGCAATTAGAAGTGTGCTGAGCAGGAGGTGCAGGAGTTTTGCTGAACTCTGTAAGAACCCACAATTAATCTTAGCTCCTGAAAATGTCTGCCAAAATTTGTCTCCACATGGTTTATTTTTCCACGTGTGTAGGGATAATAATGGACCTTTCATCTTTTGAAGACATACATTGACAATTAAGGCTTTTTCATGAATGATCCTTTACATAAGGGCAAGAACTCTCTACTTTAATTTATAATGAAATATATTCTTCTATATTGAACCAGTGCTTGCTTAAAAATAATGCCAAAGCTTATTGATTTTGTCTTCAAGCATTCCCAGGCACATGGCTCTTGCTAGGGTAAAGCAAATTCTGAACTATTTTCTAATTTCTGTGGTCTCTGTAACAGTCATTTTCTGCTTAGCTCCAGCTTTCTTCATTTCAGTCTGCCTGAAGTGTATGAGTGCAAGAAGTCCCTTTTGACCTTGGAGATATTTTCACTTTATGTGGAATGCAGTGTGCTGCTTTCAGTCTCAGGGGAAAATATGTTTTTATGAGTATATTTTGCAGGCCCTGATTCTCTGTTTGGCATATCATCTAGAAAATGTCATACAAAATATTTTGAGCTAAATGAGAAGCATCTGCAGCTCTGAAACAAGGGATGGATGTGTGGGTTATAAAATTAAAACTGGTTACCAATGGTATGCAAATTGAAAATTGTTCATAGCTTGATTCGAATTTTACTAAAACACTTGAGTACTTTTCTGAAGTCTCTTCAAATATATTCAAATACTTTTGCCCTTTAAGGGTAAGATTATGATGGTTTTATATGGACTTTGGATAGAATGCTACTCCACAGATGACATAAATTATGTAATAAATCAAGGTAAACGCAATGTGGATCTTAAACTTGTGGACGCTCTTCAGTAGATCTCCAGGATATCTTTGAGAGCATACTATGAGAGAACAAATACTATGAGAGAACATACTATGAGAGGGGCAGAACAGAGCTTAATGATATCCTGGCCTTGGTGGGAAACAGGCCGTGGGATAAGATATAAGAAAAATTGGGAAAGTATAGCATATGCAGATATCAAGGTTTTTGAACCTATGTAGTTTTGTAAGGCTGCCAAATAATGCAAACAATAGGCTGATTGTCTAACCAGTGGGAAATTCTTGCTTGAAGATGTGACTGCTTAGAGGTGGTTAACTGCTTAGAGCTGCGACTCTATATAAAGACTGAACTGAGAGGAAAATAAACAACTTAGCCCCTTTTTCCTTGGACTTCAATGACTTCAACTCCGACTTCTTTTTGCTTGGGCCTTTGATTTCTTTTAGCTTAGGCTTCTTGTTTGGACTACTATTTGCACCCCTCCTTTGACGTCCTGTTTCAGTCGCGCTGCAGCATACAACATTTTTTTTTACATATATATTAGGGTCAGTATCCTATAGCAAACCTGTGAAAAGTGTAACTCCATTATGTGGTCAACCAGCTATTAACCTGACCTACAGTAATAATATTAATACAGCATCATGTTGAAGGATTATCCTTGCTTTTACAGCTTCTTAAAATGGATCTGAGATGATGCTGACACTTAGGAACCAATTGTCTAGCCATTATTACACCTTGCTACCTCATCTTCCTGGAAGAATCTATTATTACTATGTAAGTTTAGCACTCCTAACCTGTATATGATATATCTCATATGCTCAAATATTTGCATCCTTTTTTGTTTCTGTTTAAATTTACAGGTATTTTCCTCTTTTCTTACCATTAATATTTTATTTTGAGAAAGCTGTCCCTCTGCTGAATGTTGTGCTTTGAAATATTTCAATAACTGTTCAGATGTCCAGCAATGTACAGACCCCCAAATTCTCATTAATTAAATAATTAGTAGAAAGGTTAAATGAATGGACAGAGAGCAGAAATAGAATTTGAAACAGAGTTCAGATATAAAAAGAAGCAAGTTTAGAGGAGACTCCCTGGTAGACAGAATGTGTGGACGTCTTTATAAATATGTGTGAGTTACTATTCCTGCCTTTTTAAAGAAACTTGTAATTGTGGAAAATTATCCCTTTGTTCAGTTTCCCCAGCTACACTGAAGAGAGGGGAAGGCATTCTCAAAATATTCAACAAAATGCATGAGAACTCAAGCTGCATTACCCAGTGCATGCCTGCTTTGAGCTCATCACTGTTGAAGGGAAAAAAAAAATCCTTAGCCAATTGTGATTTTATATGAAAGCTAATTGGTTTTGCCCTATAAAGAAAAGAAGACTTCAGATTATTTCTTTCCTTGCTGAAAAAAAAAATAGAGTTTATTATAAATCTGATATTGTCACTCAGTAGAAGATAAAACTAAATCTGTCACCTTGCTTGCATGACTTGTTTCCAACAACACACGAGAGCGAGAGAGAAAAACTGTTTGCTCAGTAGTAGTCCATTTGAGAAGAAAAAAGAACTCAGCTTAAGTAAAGTTATGTTAAACCTTTACTGCAACACCAGGAGGCATTTTCAAGCATCCCAAATGAAAGAAAAGTGAGGCCCCAAACGGATGTAGGCAACATTGCCATAAGGACTTAGTATAGTTGAATCAATACTAGAGAAGTAAGTGTACCTTCAGGCCCTCATTGCTCAAAATTTTTGAAACATAAGGAAGGTTTCTGGTGGGAAAAAAACCATGGCTTATCAAAATTTCAGCTGGATAATATAAGTGCTACAGTCAGGGCTTTCCATTAAGTGTATTTTCAGTTTTTGCTACTCTCACAAGAAGATTTCTTTTAATATTAGCTTTAACAGAGCAATCCAGCTGCAGATCAAAATATATATAGCCATGTCCCTACCTCCCACAGTCCACTTTATTTTGACTCAGATCTGTCAATGAATGTGAATATCTTTATTTTGTAGTTAATTCATGGTCTGCTCACAATGACAACACCTGCAGCAAAAAGTTAATTCTTTTATACTTAACATGCTCATTATTTCAGGATTTTAATGGAAGAAAATCTCTGAGGTTTAAATAGATAAACATGTAAAATTTTGTTGTTTCTTTCATAAAAAGGTAAATATTTTGGGGAATGAATTTATTTAATTATTTTTTTTTCCTAAGCATGAACAGAATAGGTCATACCATGCAACAGACTAATCTTTGCTCATCCAGGATATATAAGTGCTTTACTTTTGTGATTTATGTTGCTTGAAGAGATTGTGCAGAGCCATATTCATTGCTTAAAAGTTGCAAGATAATGGAAGGCTTATCTTGGGGAAAACTGGCCTGTGGGAAGATTTTGAAAACCTGTCTCAGTCTGCACAATTCTGAAGACAAAGGCAAAAAAATTGCCCCACAAAATATTTTTGAATCTGCAAATCCAGTTGCCTTTGATAAAGTTACTTAGAGCCCTTGCTGAGGTATAAGATTCAGAGAAATTTTGAAGATTATCACTTGAAAATAACTTGTGGATAATGTGTATTTGGGGAATATGTATTCACGGAAGCACTGAATATATGCTTATGCTGTAAAATTACTTCTATGTGTAACCAATTTTTTCCTTAGAGAGACAGATCTATTTTTATAGAAGATAATAGAAATTAAACATTAAAAAGACTTAGATCATTAGCTTTGTGCTCTTCGAATTAAATTATTTTATAAAGCTGTAGACTGAGTTTTCTGAAAGACAACGATTTTATTCCCATGTTAACAGTATTTTTCCCTAAAAATTTAATTTAATTTTATATTTGCTATGGCACTTTAAGTAATAGTGCCTTTCTATAAAATAGTAATTTCCTTTAATCGTTCTAGGTAACAGAAATAACTAACCCCTCACACATACAATTTTTTGGCCATGCTACATGTACATGCATTACATGTGGAAGACCATCTAAAAGTATAATCCGGTGTACTTTCTGGTTCTGATTTCTGTGAATCTGATTTTCTGCTGAAATAAACCAAATCATCCATGTACAAGCAGAAGGAAGCCATGCTATCAGTGCAGTACTCTAAAATATATATATTGAGTGAGTTACTGTACAATTATAAATGGTATAGGAAAACTCTGTTCCTGCCATTGGTCTCACAGCAAGATGAGTGTTTAGTTAAGGTACAGATGTGGCTGATTTTTTAGTGTGTGTATTTTTCTCTATTTGCTTGTTCAAAATTGGGCTTCTGTTATTCAACATGTAAGTATACAATAAAAAATGAAATAAAAAACCACCAATTAAGTAGCCAACCAAAAAACATGCTAAAAAAAATCAAACCAAGCCAAAACAGAACACTACTACTCAACTGAGGAAGTACATTCAAAGTTGTGTAAAACTATCTCAATTGTGTCTGGAGGGCTTTCAACGTCCACATGTGACATCCTCTGTTCAGTGTGTTATTGTTATTTCTTCTTTGGGAGCCTGAGTACATTGTTCTTAATGTCATTCAGCAAAAGCAGGATAGGTGTTATAATTTGGGTTGGTTTTGTGATACAATTCCTAACCTAAGTATTTAATAGGGTGCATACATTTTTAGGACATAAAATATATCTTTTTCTCTATTTTATACTTGTTTTACTATAGGGGTTAAAGATTTCTTCTAAAAGGGATTGTGTTTTTATGCTATTTCTCCCCCAGAACTGTAGTTTAATGTGTTATTTGTGAAGCATGTAACTATTCAATCTTTACAGTATCATTAAATCAGGTGTGCATGTAGGCTGGGAGCAGTAGCAAGCAAGAAGAAAAGGTCTTTTGTGTGCCATTAAAACATCTTTGTGAGTTTAACACCCCCCACTCTGTTTTAGTGTTGATATTGAAAAATGTTTCTAGGAGAAAAAACAGAAGATTTTGATAACATTTCCCTCCCTGCCCCACCAACCTCCCCCCCAGCCCCTACCACAGAGCTACATTTCAGAGTTTTATGTTGCATGGAGAGCTGGGCTGTGTACGCTGCCTGGACACGAGAAGGATTGCAACCCTATTAACACAGTGCCCAGGATATCAAATACTTTTGAAATATTTTATGCACTTCTTTTTTAAATAGCACATCTGAGATTAGCTAAGAGATCTCCAATAGCTTCAGCACACCATTTAATCATCTTTTAGTACATTTCAGCTAACAGATGTCAGGTTCTTTAAACAAGAAATCGATGTCTGTGACAGAGCCTATGATAAAGGTGAGATTTAACTCTGATATCCTCAGACCTTGTATCATCACTCATATCTGAAGAAGTGCATGTTGCCATTCCAATATCTTGATGTACAATTTCACCAAGCATGCACATTTGCTGGGGACACCAAGCTGAGTGGTCCAGTTGACACTCCTGAGAGATGGGACGCCATCCAGGGGGACCTGGACAAGCTCGGGCAGTGGCCCATGGGAATCCATGAGGTTTAACAAGGCCAAGTGCTGGTGCTGCACCTGGGTCAGTGCCAGCCCAGGCTGGGGATGAACAGATCAAGAGAAGCCCTGCCCAGAAGGACTTGGGAGTGCTGGGAGGAGGAGCTGGACATGAGCCAGCCATGGGCACTGCCAGCCCAGAAAGCCACATGCGTCCTGGACTGCACCCAAAGCCCCGTGGGCAGCAGGGGAGGGAGGGGATTCTGCCCCTCTGCCCCGCTCAGGTGAGACCCCACCTGCAGAGCTGCCTCCAGCCCTGGGGTCCCAGCACAGGAAGGACATGGAGCTGTTGGAGAGAGTCCAGAGGAGGGACACCAAGGTGATCAGAGGGAGAGAACACTTCTCATAGGAGGAAAGCCGGAAAGAATTGGGATTCTTCAGCCTGGAGAAGAGAAGGGTCTTAGAGTTACCTAATTGTGGCCTTCCAATTCCTGAAGCACACAAGAAAGAGAGGACTTTTTTTTACAATAGGATGTAGTGACAGGAGAAGGGGAAACGCTTCAAATTGACAGAGAGTAGATTTGTATCAGACATTAGGAGGTTGTTCTTTTCTGTGAGGTCCTGGCACAGGTTGCCCAGAGAAGCTGTGGCTGCTCCACTGAACACTGTTGAAGTGTTCAGTGCCAGGCTGGATGGATCTCTGAGCAACCTGGTCTAGAGAAAGGTGTCCCTGCCCACATCAGGGGTGTTGGAACTGAATCTTTCAGGTCCCTTCCAATTCAGGCCATTCTATGGTTCTGAGTGTCAGTAAGACACTCAGCGGGGCGGGGGAGCCATGGCCCTCTCCTCGCACATATCAATTTGTGTTGTCTCTTCTGACATTGACAACATTATTCTAGCTTTATGCTGTTAAAAAAAGAAAAAGTAGTCTCTCAAACTTCAGAGAAAGACAAAAGTCCTTGTCAAAATGGATTTTAAGGTAGTGATAATTACTACGTACTAAGGCCTGGGTAATCTCATAGTTTAATCATTCTCCTTGTGCCATGTGATCTGGCACAATCATATAATCCATATCAGGATGTGACACTTGGTTTAATAGAGAAGATTTTGCAATTGGAATTACATCAGAGCAAAACATTTTCCTTCTAGAGTTAAATGAAGGAGACAAAGGCTGACTGCTTTCTCTCATCCAAAATAAACTAGAGCTCTCACAGAGCTCACAGAGTAAACAGAATCTAATTTGAAGCTTATTTCTTTGCTTCATGTTGAAACATAGTATGTAGGCTATATGGCCTGAGTAATTTTATTTTGTGTTATTAAAGTGGTGCTATCATAGTCAGCTAGCAGTCTTTCAGCTATCAGATGTTTCTGTGTGCCATTATGTTTGAGTTTAGCTCATTTGACTTTTATAGGCTATATAACTGAGAGAGAAAACTTGAGAGACATACTTTAGTGTGTCAGACAATATATACTGTAAAGACCAGATAAAAAAGCCGTAGTTTCATAGCATAAATGTCTTTTGCCTCAGACAGGTTGGAAATGCTCAATAATTCATGGGAACAACCTTTAATTTACTCTTTTCCCTGGATACCACTGAGGGCTGGTAGGAGGGGAAAAACTCATTACAAAGAGCATCTTTTCTCTATCAGAGAACAAAGACGAGAGCCAAAAGCTGGCAAGAATTGGTTATCACTTCTCCATTGCTTATCTCTTGAAAACTGAGCTTAAATTTCTTTGTAAATTATTGTTTAAGGATATGATAGTAATTTCTTTAATTTTATCGTACGAAGAAAACAAAATTGGACACATGGTTAAATTAATTTAAACGGCTACTGGTTGTTTTAATATAAGTAAGCTCTGAGGGTATCTTTTTTCCCTGCCAAGATAAAATGCCTCATTCTGCTCAGGTTCTGAGGTCCCCTTATAAGCCACAAATAAAATTTTGCAGGATAAAAAATAATTTGCAGGAGTTTGTCACAAGTCCTGGGAAATTTATTTGTTCTCTTTGTACATTGGAAGAGTTGTTTATATTTCTCAGGTGGAAAGAAGGAAGGGAAAGCACAAAAATGTCAAATATGGGGAAAATGAAAGGAGTAGATACTGCTCTGTCTTTTCTGTCAAGCAAAAATATTATTTATTTTATATTTATTTCCTTTCCTGTTATGTTAAGTTTCTTGCTTTCCTGACATCAAATGCATTTGACATTATTTAGTAGATGGAGTGCCAAAACCCTGTGTTTTTCAATGCTCCTAGGCAATGAATAACTCTAGTGTCTCAGGTTACTTCAGTTACTGCAGGTTCCATGGGCTCTATTGAAAAAACACACACAGCCACAACAGAGAAATTTGCACAGTATGAAGAAAGACAGCAGCAGTGGAAAGCATACTGCTTCAGACCATGGCTTCTGATTTCTCAGAGGCTCATTCACAACACTGTGCACTTCCTTGAATAGAAAGTCATGTCTCAGTTCTTAAGAAGAAAGGCTCTTTCTAAACAAAGGCTTAGCATGGTGTTTCAGGGACATTCTGGGAGTTCTCAGAATGTTTCAGGTAGCAGACACTTGAAGAAAAGCATCAAATAGTGTATTTGTAATCCTAAGTCATCTGAAAAGACATTAGAACTGGACTGGAGTGTACAGAACAGACAGAGGTGAAATAGCAAGCATTATCCGAGACACTCTTGCTCTGATCTTCTTTTTTTGTGTAAGGAGTGTAACCTCAAAATCATCATAATTTTTCTGTTATCAAAGGAATTTCCTTTTTATTAAAAACTATAGAGGCAATTCACTCAACACTTCAGTAGGGGAATTCTTTAGAAAATATTCTTATCTGAAGATCTGAAATAAAAACATTTGAAATTTCTCTCCTTTATATTAGTAATGTGTTAGGATTTCACTAGTACTGTACATACATTCTTCACTATTAGTAAAATTAATGATGCTTTTATGCCTCTTTGGTGATATTTTATTTCAATAGTTGACAATTCCATTCCATGTTTTTATATATGTAATCAGTTTTATTTGGATAACATTTAAATTTGCTTCATCTGGATATTTAATTTTAATATTCAGCCTTTCAGTTATTGCTTACATTGGAAGAAGTTGTTGAACACCCAGTCTGCTTCTTAATTCTCTGGCCTTTGTGAAAATTTTATTAACATGGCCTTGTTATAACATTTAACACTGTAGTCATTATAATTATCTCTAGATATGGCAGGAGATTTAAGTCCAGTTTCATTTTGTCTTTGATATTTCAAAGATTCATATGGTAACTTTCTTTGTCTATGCTTAAATGAAAACAGAGTCTGTGTGAACAATGGTTTTAGGTTGTCCACATGTTTTAATTGACAAATGGGTACGGAGGCAATGTTTTCAAAATTAGGGTGCCTATACTTTTTCATAAACCGAAAGTACAAGGTATTTAATTACTAAATCATAGCTATTGTTGTTGTTGCTGTTATTATTATTGCTGTTATTGCTGTTGTTGTTATTTTGAAGATTCTTGCACAATGAGTGAAATTACTGTTCTACTACTGTTTACCTGGCCTTGAATCTTTACTCTGAGGTGTTCATGTGATATGAGTGATATAATGTCCAGGCCACATGGAAGTATTTTCTGACTTCCTAAGTACTTTTTTCCAACTGAATCAAAATTTTAGGACCAGATGCTGCATCACACAAACTCACTTTTCTTCTTCAAACAACTTGGAAATAATAACACATTATGTTGAGTTGTGCTAGGAAAAGCTGCCGCCTGCAACCACCATAGAATAATTGAATCATTAGTTGGAAAACACCCTTAAGACCATTGAGTCTGTTATCCTAGTACTTCCAAATCCATCACTGAACCATGTCCCCAAGCACCACATCTATGGGTCTTTTAAATACCTCCAGGGACAGCAACTCAACCGTGTCCCTGGACAGCCTGTTCCAGTTGACAACCATTTTAGTGAAGAAATTTTTCCTAATATGCAATCTAAACCTTCCCTGTCAAGCAGGCAGGTTTATTAAACAACCTCCTGCTGCTGTCACTGGCAAAGGGATTCACAGGGGATATTCCTGCCATGTTTCTGTCCTGAGGAAGAGTAGGGAGTCTGCCTAAATGATGTACTAGCTCTTTGAGCTGCCTGTGTATTTTATACCTCACAGTGCTAGGACATAAAGTTTCTTTCTTGCTCTTGAAGAATTACTGGTTTTGGATATGTTTTGCATTGAGGGCAATGTTATCTGAGCAGGTATTTCAGCAGAGCTCTTCATTTTCCCAGGTCATATAGGTTGGTAGACATTTATAAAGGAGTGGTAGAAACAGGAGAGGGAGTTGTTTTGAAACATCATGGTGGAGGGAAGATTTGCATTTGTCTGGCAAATATCATCTTTAAGCAGGTGTGTATCAGCATGAGTGTGCTGGGTTGTGTTAGCACAATGCCAAGTGTCCTCCTGCCTTGTATCACATGGCAACTTTTTACGATAATATATTTATGTCAGTGGATAAAATTACAGCTGCCATTAGTAATGCCTTGGGGTTGAGTAGATTTGCATTTTTTAAATGTCTTTTTTCTGTGTCACACAGTTTGTTATTCCTCCTACATATGACATTAAAAGTAATGGATAAAATTTTATTATCACTAATGTAATGCTGTGTTCCTTTACATTATAACTGTTGCATTGTTGCAAAACTGAAAAGGGTTATTTTTAAAAGTAAAATTCTATTGCTACATTTTAAAATCATAGTAAGTGTAGCTATACAAAACCCTGGCATTTCTTAGTGAGAAAGCATCGTATGAATTAATGTCAGTTCTTGTTTACTTCTGTTATAAAAAAGTCCTTCAATTTGTTTTAATAATAGGGACCAAGAACTGTAGAAACTCCAGATGTTATCACTTTTCATTAAAATCTGTATATATAAGTAGAGAATATTGACAAATGAAAGAAAACTTTTGCATATCATTTTTTAAGCTAAGAGACAGATATTTAGGTAGGAAAAGACAAAGTCTTTAAATAGGTCGGTATCTTAAAATTTGTCTCATATGCTGTAATGTCCCATGATTCTGTTATGAGAAAAAAATTCTGTTGAGTCTGATGATATGGTAGGTACACATCTGTGTCATTGAAGATATGGCCTCAGATTCACTGCATATGTGAGGTTAGATGCAGATCCACCAGACCTTCTTTAAGCATTCAAATTCATCCCATGTTGGTGTGCAAGTATCTGAGTTTCAGTTTAGTGCCTCACATAATCCATTGCCATCTGGAGGAACTGATCCTAAAAAAATGTATTGCTAGCTATGTTATCCTGGGCAGCACTCACCAGAGGCAGTTTTTAGAACCTGTAATTCTCTGCAAAATGTATTTAATGAATTCATCTGTTTGTTTCTCTATTAAGCAGAGACCATTTCCTGGAATCTGTTTATGCTTTTAAATTTCCACATCCTATCTTTAGGCACTTCATAATTTATGGTCAGCAAGTATGATTTGTAGTAATTGAAACTAATATGAAACTGTAGTAAGTGTTGGTATTCATTAGGCCTGCATTACGTGGGTTATTTAGTTAGATATTTGAAAAAAGGCTCAAATTAATGTGAGGTAGATAGCATCTTTCCTTTTTGCTCTTGTGTTCAACAATAATGTTCCTTAAACATAGACTCGTGATGAAACAGCTACCTTTTTTTGTCAGATTCTTGCCTCATGAGAAGGCAAGAAACCTACAGAAAATGAACTGTATAGGGAATATTCAGCAGAGAGATGTGCTGGGGTGGGAAGAGAGTTTCTATGATTTAATTTGGAAAGGCTGTGCTCCTGCTAAAAAAAAAATAAACTTTCACAAAAGTAGGATGTAGAAGTTTGAGCAAAATAAGCTTTTAAAATTTACCAACTAGTAGGAAGGAAAGAGATCAGAAAGTCTCTGGTATTTAGCACTCCTTTTGGAGGGGTAGCAGGCATCCAGTATACAAATTCATGACAGGAGGATGGTTAACCTCTGTCCTCCAGCAGCGTTATATCAACACATAATGTAATATCCTGATAGTTGCTATGAATTGGACTTGCAGGTCCTTGGACTGCAGTTCACAGCAGCTGTAACTAGCTTCTTCTTCTACAGAATTTGACATTCTCAGAAAACCCCCACTCCTCCCCTGATGTACACATTACCTATGGCAACTGCAGCACACAAATTATGGGTTTAAAGGCAGCAGTTCCATTCTGATCAAATTTTCTTGCGCTCCACTTTGTCAGTTGTATTCTGCTGTCAGTGGGGGAATAAAACCTCAGCCATTGACTTCAAGTGCCTTGCTCCCTCTTATAGTAGAAAATGTATAAAATAGAAGACCATTTAAAAATATATATATTTTGATAATTTTTTTCAGATCACCTCATTCTTATCTCTTGGCTGCTTGGGTTATTTATAAAGTATGCACTATCTGCTTATAAGTAAATGGAAGATTTTATATTTTTATTAACAACTCCCTACTTTCATTTAAACTTGCCCGTGCAATTTGTTGAAAATTGTCTCTGTTTAGGCAGGCAGCAAGGTGTGCATAGTGTGAGAAATTAGGTGATGATACTTACTTTTTCTCTTTTGCTCCAGTATATTTAAAAGCTTTAGCTGCATAAATCCAAATTGTTAAGATGAAATGAAACATTATGAATGCCATGACTTTGGGCTTTTAGAAAAATATGTTCCCTTTGTGTGTGTTTGTTTTCATTTTCCAAATTTCAGAAGTATATTAGAATTCATGGCTCCTACTTATTTCTCTCAGGTTTTCTTTCCCTTTCTTTTTGTCTTTTTCAGTATAAGCTACATGTTTGTTGCTTCTCACCCCCAGCATTTCTGCCTTTAAGTTCACTTATTTTAATTTTAGCATATTTTCAGACTGTAGGTGAGACAAACTAGGGAAGATGGGGAAAACAGATTTAATGTAGTTAATGTTGGTTAGGTTTTCAAGGTTTTTAATCACAAATATGTTTTGCCTGATTTGCTGTAATAAATCTCCAGGATCAAAGTCTGCCCTCACACTCCTCAGTCTTCATCTGAAGCACTACGGTTCTACTGGTAGATTTGGAACATTACTTTTAACTTATAATGCTTAAATAACTGAATGTTGTCATTATTTATTCTCTACCTGTGAGTTGTTATTTAGTGGCAATTGCTGTGATAATTCAGGATAAATACAATGTGCTCATTCTTAGATTCTTTTATTGTCATAGATTTATGATCATTTCAGTTTTATATTTTCTGCTTCCTGGAATATTGACTCTGCTCACACGATACCCATGCACACCATCCTCTGACCCTGTCAGCCTTCTTACTTGAGATGGGAAAGAAAGATTTGGAGACACACATTTGATGATAAAAAATGCATTCCTGTCTCTTGATTTCTTTGTAAGATGCAGTCAGCAAGTGAAAGGCCCAGTATAATAACAAGGGTATTGAATTTTCTTGTAGCAGAAGTTACACATTTTGGTGTAATACAAAATGAAAATTCTTAGAAAAATGCTTTAATCCGTCTTCATCTTTAGTCACTGTTTTCTGGAATAGAATGTTTAGGCTTATTTCAAAAGGTAACAAGATCCTCTCTCTCTGTCACAATATTTCTGTCATGCACCCTTCAGCAAGGTAATGAAGCTTTAGGTATTAGAGCAATTTCTTCATTGTTCATACATGCATTTTACCATCTCACTTTCCTTTACTAGTACAATCTTTCAATCTGGAAAATATAGCATTTTTATTGGTAACCTTCCTAAATATTTAAAAGATGGGACCATAACAATACATCATGCACAAGATTGAAATAAGCTGCCCTGTTGCTGGCTAGAGAGAAATGAAATTTTGATTGTATGTGCAACACAAAAGCCATGACTGAAGTGTCACATTCTTACACATACAGTATAAATTAAAAATGTAGTACGTTTATTCTACATATAATTAAAATTCTTAGATGATTTTCTGTAAATTTATACATACATACCTATTGGTAGGTAAATGTAAAAATGCAATGTCATGGAGAAAAAGTAACTATTTAATTCCTCAGTAGTGTATTTCAGACCCATGCATCTAGTCCACCATGACATGATGTGTTTTAAGAGCCACATGGCTCTTGAATTTGAGTACTCAAATAAGAATTTGAGTACTCAAATTTCTTTCCAGCATCATGTATCCCAGTACTATAAAGGGGCCTTAAATACTTTTTTTAATTTTCTTTTTTTTAATAATAATAATAACTGTAGTATGTAACTGATTATTTTTGTGTGGTAAAATCCAATAATATTTCTGGGGGTAAGATTCTCTATTATCTGCTCTGTATAGCCTGGCTTCACCCTTGGAAAGTTTAATTCAGTTATCCCAGCTAAATCTTTGCAGCTGGAAAAGCTCTTCATTAACTTTGATTCCTCCAGACCTCATCTCCACTGATCTCAGTGCATCAGCTTGCCTTCTGACTCATCTCAGGGTGGTCTTTGATGTCTGCACTTCGGTTTCTTGCGTGCCACCTGCAGTATTAGAGACGCAAGAAAGTGTGCACAGTCATCTCTTTTGCTTACTGTTTGTAAAAGCTTGCCACAGCTGTAACACCGTTTAGATAACTGTGAGAGAATTTAAAAGCCTCTTTGGTAGAGGTAATTCAGGAAATTTTATCATTGTCTGTGGATATCAGGCAAAACTGTTTTCCCACCTCATCATTGGCTTCAGAGTGCTGCTCTCCCAATGCATATCACTAGACTGTAATATATCTACTGTAGATGAGCATTATACAGATAGAAATGGCTGTACAAAACTACTGAACTAAGGGGGGTTTTTTTACACATGGGAGATAGGATCTATCAATATTTAATTTACATACATAGAATCTCAACTTTGAAAGCACCTCAAATTCAGAATAACTTTTTAG
Source organism: Hylia prasina (assembly GCA_013397195.1). NCBI lineage: Eukaryota > Metazoa > Chordata > Aves > Passeriformes > Sylviidae > Hylia > Hylia prasina. Next base: position 9,055 of record VYXD01001554.1, on the reverse strand, counting down.
TATTAATTTTTTTTATCTAGAAAAGGCTATTAAATGTGCATATTTTTGTGGCTTAGGAGTGTACCTCTCTGTATGTGTAACTACAAAAACTTATATAAATATGAGTTCATGTCATTGCCTGCTTTGGCCCTGATTTTCTTTAAATCTGATTCTGGGATTGTGGTCCATGTACATGTTCACATACACAAACATAGAAAAATGCCTCAAAAACCCAGTTCTTCATCTATTTCTACAGTTCAGCTGGCTTTGAAGCTGACCAGCATGTACTTTCCAATAGTGTGAATAATTCCATTAACAATAAGATTGAAATTTCAAAAAAGAAATTTCCATTCTTCTCTAGAGATCTAATATTTAGAACACAACACTTCATGCAAGTGAGGGCTGAAGGTTACACAGCTGGCCTTGTGCCTGAAAGATATTCCCAGGGTTTAGGGAAGCTAAAGCCAACCAAGATATTTGCTATCTTATAAAACAATTTCACATGCAAAATATATTTGTGTGTCTCAATCAATCAAGGACTTTCTGTGCGTGATTTATGCCTCATCCAAATAAAGTGAGATTCCATCAAGTTTCATGGCTGGATGAAGTTCTTAGGCTCTGATGAAGGTAGAGCTGTGATTTTTTGCACTGGATCATTTCACTTTTGGAGTGTAAAATGTCAATAAAATAAAGATGTATACAAAATGCTGCCACAGGCATTGTTAATACAGAATAAAGAAATTCACTTGTAACTGTGCTTCCATACCTGCATGTTGTGGAAAAATGTAAGATTGTTTCTGGTTTCCTAATCCCTGATAGAAATGAGAATTCCAATGAGAATGAAAAGAGTATGCCCATAAAAGAAACTTTCTTGAAGTTGAACAATAGGGAAACAAATACAGTACAGCAGTCAAGGAAAATCTTGATGTATCTTTCAAAAGAGAATGGCTCTCCAGGATGTAATGCCATTCCAGCTTATCCATTTTATTGTTAAAATATGATATAATTATGTCTTATCTCCAAATCACTTTTAAAAAATGTATTTATGATCTACGTCAAGCCTATGTCTCTTGCTGTGTATGCTAAATAGATATCACTCTATTTATAAAATATTCACAATAACATTCAAACCCCTCACATTTCTGTGTCAATGATCTTATTTAAGGAAACTATCAATCAGTATTAGAATCACACACAAAAATAAAACTCCTCAGTGCAGACCTGAAAACATTGTTATTTTGATGTTATCTGTTTTCATAGTTCTCCTTTATCCTATCTGCAAATCAGATCAGCCTCCTTGAAGCCCTGAAGTCATATCATAGATGGCAATAAATTTGATAGCATATCAGCCATTGAGACATGGGTTTGGTTAAATAACTCTGAGCAGTGGTTTCATATAGATCAGAGCTCTGTTGGCCAAAATCTTGCTTGTTGTTCGAGGCGAAATATCTGAAAAAAATCAAAGAATAAATTTTACATTGTACTGTGGAGTGGAAGTGCTGCTTATTACACACTGGGACACAAAATTCTGGTCTTCAGATGATCATGTTTTATTCTGAATGCACAGCAGATTAATACTTATTACCTGGTAGTCCTCTGGAAGGTTTTATGCAGCTGAAGCAATGCTTCAGGGGTAGGATTTCTCTCTCATGAGAAACACAACTATTCCAACTCTAATTTTTCAGGTTTCATTATCAATTTGTCTTCATGAGAGCCACAAGACTGCCCAGTAATCATTTGGAGGGGGGAGGGGGTGTGTTTCCTGTGTTTTGGTGGTCAGTAAAGTGCTAACTCCTTTACTTGGTGCTTGGAACTGCACTTTATTTATGCAGATATTAGATCCTTCCATCATGATTGAACTAGTCCAACAGAATTTGAATTCGCTTGCACCATGACACAGCATGCTCTAAAAATGAGCATACTTTAGGATCATTTAAAAACCTAATCACCATTCCATATGAATCTGTTTTATCAAGTAATCGTGTTTTCTGGGGATTGGCTGTTGAACATACTTGCAGAGAAATAGAATTCTTGTGAGAATGTTCCTTTCTGTTGTTTCAAATACAATCTTTGTAGTTTTTAAAAAAACCAACAAAGATAAGCACAGAAAATCCTAAAATAAATTTCTAGTTATGACAAATGACTTTCAACCAAAGTGGGTGTTTTTCCTTTGCCCATAATAGAGATTAATTTTTAGATCAAAGTCCTTTGGCACCCTTGTCTGGAAGAATATCAAATGTGTTCAGAGTTTTTTCTATCAATTACTTTTAAAAAGCAGGAGATTTTTGAGGGCAAGACGACAAACTAATAAATAATGTGGCTGCCACAGAAGATGATGTGACAACTTGTCCACAGCCAATGGCATGTGAAGCATGGGAAAAGTGTGAAGGAGCAGCTGGATTTCATGCCCTCTAGTCGTTTCCTTTCACAGAACAGGCTGAAGACTGTGTTCCCGCATATGACTGATTGTGTGACTAAGGCAGCATGGATGTGTTTGCCATATTAGGGACACATGTTAAGGGGCGCAGCATCATTTTGCTGCACTGTGCTCTGCTGAAGCTATCCTGGTGTGTAGTCTGTTCAGTACTATTGGGTTTGGTAACTTCAGGGAGGCACTTGAACTGTAGCCCAGTCAATATTATGGAACTTGTAGGTTTGCCTTCTTTCCCAGTCTTTAGGATCTCTTATACCTCAGTGGAGTTATAATGCTTCATGGATTTTTTTGCTTGAGAAGGCAGTTGTTTTCTGACCATACATCAATTAACAGGACTCAAAAACCTTCACTACTATTTTTTCCTAATGTTGGTGTGCACACTCTATCTTGCCCCTCTATTCTTTCACTATTTAAGGTTTGTGTGAAAAAGTCATGGCCTGTAGTTGGAGATTCCTTTGGGCTGGAAACAAGAATGAGCTGGCCTGCTGCAGTGTGGGGAAGGATACACTTTACAGAAAGTTGCTTGCAGCAGCAATGTTTGCATTTTATTCTCTTTCAGACTGAAAAGAGAAAAGCTTTGCACGTAAATGTCCTAACGTTACATCTGCCACTGCCATATTGGGTCAATAGTCTCAGCTTCAGAGAATGAGAAAGCTAGTTTTTGAGCACAATGAATGAATGAGTGAATGAAGCCCTGCAACTGTTTTGTTTTCATGTTGCTGGGGCTGACTGGATGCCATTCAAAACCCTGATCTTGGAAAAATTATTTCTTTGGCTGGATGGCTACAATTTATTTATTGTAGTAGTATCTCATGCATAATTTCTAAACATAACTAAAAGCAGTCTTAGCTCTTCTGTGCTTCCTGTCCTTACCAACGAAGGCATTCATAAAGGTTCTGATCCCTTTTATTGCAAATATAAATAAAATCTGGCAAAATTTTAAGTATTTCAGTGCTGGAAGCTGAGAGAATAAGGCAAAAATTAATTTTATGCATGAAAAAGCTAATTAAGCCGATCCACAGAATTAAAGTAATTGGCATCAAAGCCCGTGGTTAATGTTGTTCATAATTTTGTTGTTGGATTATCCCTGTTTTTGACCCAGACACAGGGCTCTTGACAGGTGTTTTAAAAAACTTTTATTCCATTTTCAGTCTCATGTGAAGGGTGAGACAATACAGATGTTGCAATTCACACCACCACAATCAGAAGCCAAACTATTTCCTAATTACAATACATTATAAGTGTTTTTTGGCCTACCAGCTTTTGCCACACAATGCTGCTAATGCCTTAAAGCCAATCATCTAAAATTACACCTCATGGGTCCTACTACAATGCACCTTTTATAGTTCTATTACTCCAAAGTATCTAGTCTATCTGTAAGTCCATAATTTTGAAATGTGTTTGTAGTTCCATTTCTCTCTCAACAATGTCTGTCCTATTCTGTGGTCTTTCAAAGTCAGAGCATTTTATCTTAGAGTTTGCATACAGATGCATACTATATGAGTCTTTTGTTGGGCTTTGAGATTTCTCTACAAATCATTTTCCCACATTTCCCCCTATTTCTTAAATGGAAAAAACTTTTTTGATGGTTTTGTTTGTTGTTTATTGTGCACAGTGAAGTACATAAGGTACCATTACTAGTATTGCTATAATAGAATTAATACATATAAACTTATTTTGTAAGTAAACTTTTTTAGTTAAGGTGCATTTTTTTAAAATAAGTTGTTTAATTATGTTTTATTGTTTGTTTTAACTTGATTTGTTAAATGTTTTAGTTTTTTGGAGTTGTTTGTGGGTGTATTTTGAATGGTTAGACAAATTTATATAAAAAGAGTTATTTAAATTTTTTACAATTATGCTTATGTGTTAATAAAAAAAGGTGGTTTTGTTTTGTAAGGTTCTATGTTTGATTGTACTAACATCTGTTATGTTACTAATTACAATGGAAGTAGTATTGACTTTTTTGCTTAGTTAACATTTTAATTTTCTAATTGTCTTAATAGTACGGTTGAGATAAATTGAGGTACAAAAAAGCTTGATGTAACTTGTTTTGTAGGGCTTTAGAGTTTGAAATTGTCATTGTAGATTTTTTTTTAATAATGATGGGTAAATTTTTCTTACTTTTTTTAACACTAGGTGCTATCACAGTGAGTTGTCTGATACAACATGGACTACTTTTAATTTTTGACGGAGTGGTCTGCTGGGCTTTATTTTTATAAATGAGTATCTTGATAATTGCTGTGGGAATTTTTAAGGTCAGTAAAAAGGTCAGATACTTTTAGGGGGCACAGGGCTAGTAGGATTGCACTATAAACTTGAGTTTGTGTACACAGGGTGATGGGGAGTAACATTTAATTGTGGAATTTTTTTGGTACTGAAATAGTACAAAATTCTGTTGTTAAAGACCTAAGAATTTCAAAATTTTGAGGTTTAGAAGGCGCTTTAAGAAGATTAGGGGCTTAATGATATTAATCAGTTATGGGATTTGTTTCATTGGTAGATTTATGCTAAAAATTGTCACGGTTGGGTATTGGTTACTCTTTGGTTGGTATTCATTGGCACACTGATTAAATAGGTTACAAATGGTTTGTTTGGGCTTGACTGGGTTAACCATATGCTTATGTTTGAGTCTACTGACTTGGTTAAAGCAACCTAAATATTTGGTTTTGGTTGATTTATGGGCATATTTGCACTGTAAAAGTAAGTAAGCAAAACTAACAAGTACTAATATATTATTTGATTAAACTCTGTCTTTGTTTAGGTATTTTTGTGGCTAAAAGCTTTTTTATGTATTTTAATTTTAAAGTAGAATTTTTAGGATATTTTTCTTTTATATTTTCTTAAATTTTTTAGGGACTGGCTAACTATAAGGCACTAAGCTGTTTTTTTAATATTTGATTTTACAAATTTGGATATTTTAGGATTCTTTTTAATATCATAGACACTACATTTTTGCTAAAAGAGTTTACAATATTAATAATTTTTATAGCTTAAACATAAAGAAAACATAAGATTTGTAGTTCTTGTAGGTTGAATAGGGAACGTTTGGTATGAACTTCAGTCTCTGCGGCATACATCTGAGTGTTTGTTTCTTTGTTTACAGAATTATTGGTGTGTTTTTGTGCGTGATATGGTTTTATGTTTTTTGTTGGAACTTAGGTTTTGTGCTTATGGAAACAAGCATGCTTTTTGCTTCAGGTTATTAGTGAAAATGGTCTTTCAGTTTGCCTTGTTTTAGGGATTTTGATTAAAATTGGAGGATTTTCTTTTAATTTTGCTTGTGCGTTATTTGAAAAATGCTTAAAAATTGGAAGATTAGGTTCTGCAAATGAGTTATTTTAAAAAATTAAAGATATATAAAGCTTTGCTTAACTTTATCTGAGGTGTTAATTGGGCTACTTCTTTTTGTTGATTGAGAATACATTTTAGAGTGTGGTGTGTTTTTTTAATTATTGTTTGACTTGTGGGAGAAAGAGAATTCTAAAAGTGTGGTGAACACTTTATTAAAAATGTGGTTAATTTTTGAGCTGCATATGAGGGGCCATTGTTGATTTTTACTTTTTGGGGTACACCTAGTGAAGCAAAAGCTTCTAAGAACTGCTGGCAAACATGATTGGCTGTTTTCTCTGTGTGTACAGAAGCAAAAGCTGCTTGAAGAAGTGTTTACAAACACATGAATATTTTTTAATTTTCTAAAATATTTAGAAAATCTTTCTAAGTCAGCATTTTTTATCTCAAAATTTGCATACAGATGCATACTATGTGAGCCTTCTGTCAGGCTTTAAGAATTTTCTACAAATCCATTTCCCACATTTTGTCATCATGGCCACTCAGCCCAGTCTCCTCATGCTTCTTGTGTGACCCATGTTCTCCTTTGCAGGTTCTGCGTTAGTCTACCTAGACAGCACAAAGGTCAGAGAGATCTCAGGGAAAAATGTTCTTCTTTTTTCATATGTGATCAGAAAGTTAACATAGATCAGCTGAAACAGCATAGTGTTCCGAACCATTTCCCCTTTGATATGTAGCAGTGACCCATAGAAGTTACACAAGTGAGACAAATCCCAGAAAGGTCATTCAGGACTCATAATATCCATTAACTAAAGTGCATGGAGCATTGCTTATAATTAAATTAAATTTCAAAAACTAAGCAAACACACAATCCTTCAAGATGCAATTGCAAGGCATTGGCTCCTCAGAGCACTCCACTTTCTGATTTTAACAGCAGGAAATGTCCTAAAAGTATGAAAGGGAGATAATCAAATGAAGGAGATTTGAAAAGGCCAGAAAAAGCACTTGCTAATTCCCCTACATTAAGTGTGGAGAAGCCTTTATAGCTTTGTAGAAATACAAATATTGTTACTTTTTCTTTCGAACGAGAGACTGGTAATTTTGATTAATAGCTGAGGATATGCAAAGGATGTGCAAACAGTGCATCTTCTGTGTTTGATTGTTTGTTAAAATTATCCTTGTGATAATTTTAGCATCAGCAAATCCTTCAGAATTAACTTTTTTTTTAAAAAAAGTAAATTGTATTTTATTATGAAGAGGAATTTAATCTCCTGCTTAATCTATATTATGAAGTTCTATCAATTTTGTTCTTATGTGATATGCCAGCTATGATTAATATTTTATCAAGGAGTAGTTGTGTCCCCTGTAATCATTCATATAAGTATGTATCTGACTAGTTCAGTGATAAGAATCTTCAATTTTTAATGAAGTAGAAGTTAGTAATACAAGTAAATAGATGTAAATTGTCATCATAAGAATTTAATGATTTTTTTTTGATAATAAATATACACTGTATTCACATATGTACAATGAACAGTGCCACATTACCAGTTTCAGAAAGGTAGAAAACCATCTCACTCATGGCTCTGACCATAAAGCAAGAACAATATAGTTGGTAGAACTCTGAAAGTATTGCCTCCGTCTGTTCCCTCTATCTGCAGGGTCAGACATCTGAGACATTTGTGCAGATGTTTCTGAAGCACTGTCATTAACAGGATAGTGTTTTAACATAAAGTGGTGCTTCAGCCTAGAGATGTGGTGCAAACTCTTTCCAGATGCTTGGCTGAGTTATTAGTGGCTCAGCAGTCACAGTATGGAGACTGAGACAGGTGACTTACAGTAAGCTGAGCATCCATTTGAAACTGTCATCTCTGTGACATGATCTAGAGTCATGCTATTTGTTGCCTGAAATCCAAAAAAAGGTGTAAGGCTTTTTTTTTTTTGTCTTTTGCAGCAGCACAGAAATCCTGTTATCTCTAGGTATGAGAAAATTAGAACAGTGACAGACTGAAGTCCTTTCACAATATTTCTGACTATCACTTTTAATATATCTTTATCCAGATTGGGATACCTTTTGGATTTCATTCTCTCTGTCTTCTTAATGATAATCCCCTTTTAAAATCATGGAGCTCCCTTATTGCTTGGGCCATGTGTTAATCCTGCTGCTGGGTTTGCCTTTTGTTTTGTGTAAGGCTAGAAGAGATAATCTCCTGGCTATTAACGGTTCATTTGGGTTTGTTGGGGAAACCATCTAACTAGCTATTATCCATAGAACTCATTGGTAGGGAAATAGCTATTTATTTATTTATTAGTGAAGAGATTTTGTTATGTAAAAAAATCTAAAAATCCATTAATATGGGATACATTATATTTTTGAAAATATATTTCTGATAATAGGGCCAAAAGACAAATATGAAAATGATACTCATGCAATTTTACGAATTCACATTGTATGTTACTTGCTATTTTGGCACCTCAGTATGGTAATTCCTTCTCTCCATTCAAATAATCACACCAGATGAGGAAAGCATGCCGGTAATTTAACATCCTTAAGGAGTACTGAGCTGAGTTTGTTGTATTTTGGCACATGATTTGATCTAGAGATTGCACATTTATCAGTTAGTGCAAAGTGACTGGCCAGCTGTAAGACTGATTTAAAATCTGCCTACAAAAGTTTCAGAACGAATTCTCATTCTCTGTATATGGCTATTTTCACTTGAAAATTACTAATATAACATACCATGTAATTAAGGGAAGGAGCATTACACATTGATTATTACATATGCATTCTGCAGAATGCATTGCTAAAAAATCTAAGGGCTCCATGGCTTTTTCAGATGTATTTCATAGAACTTCTGCATATCCAAGCTGCAAAGTTGGGGAAAGGTCCAGTCGGCAGACATTATGAATCCATTAGGTCTCTTATTTTTCCCCACTTTGTATATATTCAGTTTTAATAATTTGACAGAAAGAAAGAAAATGTATGAACCTGACAAAAGACTTATTCTTACTCTTACTCTTTGCAATCTCAAATCATAAAGATCATTTAGCCAGAACCTGCTCAGGATAAAATGCTTGTGAAAAGCCTCAGGTGTGAAAACTCTCCTGTGTGTGACAGTCCTGGTGAGAAAAACCTTATAACTCCTAATAGTTCTGCTGTGCTGTTAGACATTTGTCTTTTACTCAGTGTGCTCCGTGGCCTCTTGCAGCCCCTGGGGACCCCTATTTGCATTCCATCTCTGAAGCTGTGATTGTCACACTTGCAGTAGGTGCACCCACAGTGTGGGACTGCAGTAATTGCTTAAGTCAACCCAGAGTGCATATTCTCTTGTCAGTGTGATGGGGGATAAAATC
>VYXD01001552.1:1081678-1112710 GCA_013397195.1 Hylia prasina | reverse complement strand
ATCGAGTCCAGCCTGTGACCGAGGACCTCCGTATCAACTGGACCACGGCACTACATTCAGGCTTTCCTTGAACGCCTTGTGAAACAATGTCTATGTTAAAATGTGTTGGTCAGATTGCATTCTTATTCGACTTCGATGCCAAATAAACGCTGCCAGAGCTTATTCGTAGTGGGTGCTTCCTGGCTGACATAATTTCTTATGAAATTAGGATGACTGAAACTATTCAGCGTCTTAGCACAAATTGCAGAACTTAGCACGAAGGCAAATAATTTGAAGAGGTCTGAGTTGCCAAGTGTTAGGACTCAGAGCTTGGGAGGATTGTACAACTCCTACTACACAGCCCAACAGTCTTTGCTGCATCATTTACAGGTCATTGCAGTTAAATACCTCAGTTCCCTGACCCTGGGAAAAGAACGCTCCATCACAAACATTTATACCCACCATGCACTTCCATGTATCCTTTTGTCTCAAACACTTCCTTGGCATCTTCACTTTATCCACTTTCCTCCCTTGACTGTACTTCACAGTCACTTTTCTGCGTTCAGTTTCTCAACACACTTTCAAATTTTTGCCTTTAACCTATATTCAGACTTTTAAAAATGTGGATTTTTATTACCAAATTGGCGATTCACAAATCAGAATTTTAGCATTTCATTCTTCTATTTACACAATGGGAGACAATTATATGGTATATGAGAAGGCAGAGACAAATTTTGTAATTGTCTGCAACTTGATAATTTCCTGTATCAGCCATTCTTCTTCGTGATTTTAAGATTTTATAAGAACACATTTGAGGTTATAAGAATATATTCTTTTACCAACAAAAATAATGGGGCATTTCTGTGTCAAAACATTGTACTCCTTTAGAAGAAAAAAAGTAAATTATTCAGTGCATCAAGTCCAAAGACACTCCTATAGTGTATACTCACAAATTTTAAGCTAATATACCTCAGCAAACTGGTACCAATGCACTTTTTTCATTTGCACCAATTCTTCCTTCTTTTTCTGAAGAGATGCAGCTTGACAATACCTATGTCTATCTCTTACTTTAGCAAGGTCCTGAATCTTTGAGGTTGGATTGGCAGGTGTGAAAGTAAAATAATCTATAGCTTCCTTTAGAAATCCATTTCATTATTAATTTGATAGGTTTACTGTTCTTTTAATTTTTAAATTTATTACTGTGCAGAATTAGTTACTCTGCTTAGGATACTGATGACAAGCAGGGTTATCAGCACAAGATAAACACAGCTTCGTTTATTAAATTAAACTCTGAGAAATGTGTTCAGGTTACATTGTCTGTATCTCATTTTTGGATAGTGCCTTATGAACCAAAACCGTGTAACTTTGGGCTTGCTCTAGTGAAGAAATGGCAGAAGTTCCCCTCTGAAGTTGTAGAGCTGAGAAGGCTGATTCAGAGGATGCTGTCTGAAGTATGTGGGGTACCAGTAACCTCTATCAGGATCTTTCATCTGCTGAGATAATGTGGTGTTATTTAGTAGAATTTCTGAGACACAAACAATTTGAAGAGGGAAAAAAAAAATCGTACAACCTCTATGGACATTCAAAACCAGAGGGAATTTTGAGAATTAAAGAGCCTTTCCTTTCAAAGGCTACCTAGAAGACGTGCCAGATAGGTTTGCTGCTTTCTCTGCCCTCTGCAGATGACCCTGGTTTAGCTGTGCTCCCTCCTGGCTCCTGGTTAGGAAGGCTGATGGTTGGGACAGCAGCTGCTTTGTACCATCTCTCTCCCCCCAGAGGGTCCTCTCTGCTGTGTGATGTCGTGCAGAGCACAGGGAGCTCTACCTGAGATGATCACAGGAGCGTGAGAATCTCACTGCTATGGCCAATAAGCCCTAACATTGTAAACAGGGCCAATATTGCCTCAAATAACACGCAATGCCATGCTCCTTGCTCCAGATGATGTGTCGCACAGAGGCTTGTTGTGTCTGCAAACAACCACAAGGTGACAGGCAATGCTGCCAAACAATTCTGTGAAGCCTTGCTGGCTCACTGGATGCTCACACAATAAAACTTCTGCATTATGAGGTGGTCAGTGGTCAGCCTTAATGTGAACTGATAAATACTTCAAATTTTGGAAACAGAAGAACCCTGACAGGAGGATACAGTGGTTGCAACTTAAGATCACAAAACCAGAAAATATTTTAAAACTCACTGGACCAAAAGCTTGGCAAAATATTTTTGTTTGCTCCACAATAGGTAAACTACCTTTTACAAAGGTGCAGGTAAGGCCACACGAGCAAGGCCATGGATGCATTATCAGTTGGAAGCAATAGAAACAGAAAAAATAGACTAAGAAACAGGAGGAGGAGGCAGAAAGTTTCATAGCTTTTCTACACAGGGAATTTATGCTGACAGAAAGTATGAAAACAAGAGCAAGAAGCCCACGTACTAAGGAGCATTTGCATAAGGGAGGTTATGTAAGTGTGATCCTCAATGAATGATTATCAGTGGCAGAACACCTCCACTGGGATTGCAGTAATCTCCACTGTTAAACCTGGCTCAGCCAATGGACGCTACATGGTTCATTTTGCTTGGAAATGGCACAAACATCAAGACATGCAGAAATGTTGTTATTCTTAGTAGTTAAGTATTTACCTTCAAAAAAAAAAGTTCTCATTCTGTGACCATTCTTTTTTTACCTTTTGCACGTAAGTTTACAAAATATATATAGAAACATGCTTTCTAAATGTGTAATTGCATTGCATATTAAAGCTAATATTTTATGGAAGAATCAGAAGTGGAGGGCATTTGTACTGTGGTTTGGGTATGGTCTCTGAGGAAAATAAAATCAAAGTGTACCAAGGATGCTTTATTTTATGTCCTGTACCAGCTTGTACAGATTATTTCAGTTTGATCAGCTGTCTTCAAGAATGAATTATTTTTTGCAAAGGGATATCTTTGAAGATCAGTTACAGAATTAAAAAGTAACAGTAACTAAGCAATTCTCAGTCTCATCATTACGGTTCAGAAGCTGTTAACAGTTGTAAAGGGCTAATTAGTGTAATGTAATCCTCTTAGGAGGCTGCAGGCATTGAGCTAGATTTCTTTATAATTTGTGTGTAGGCCTTCTTTATTCCATTGGAATTACAATAATCACATACAGCAGTATGTATTTGCATTCTGGCCATCCACATTATGTTTATTTTGCATACTGAATACTGCACAATAAATGCAGAAGTAGAATTTTCTATTTTCTATTTAAATATCAAAATGTTTGGAAGAACAGCCAAGTCTTGGTTTTACAACTGTGCAAAATCTACCAGAAGAGAAAATGAAAACAGGAGTAAGTGGCTTTCTGGAATCCCAAGCACTCAGAGAGAGAAAATACTGGAAGAGCTGGATGTGAACAAAGTGCTGTCATATTTGGTTTACAAGAGAGTCTTTTCCTTGGAGGAATACAAAGACATTTGGTCCCAGGAGAGCTACAAGAAAAGAACTGAATATTTTCTAGATAAACTCTATTTAAAAGGCCCAGGTGCTTTCTCTGCCTTTTGTTCCATTTTGGAGGAGGTCTCTCCTAACTTGCTGACATGCTTTCTCCTTGGCTATGAAGGTAAGGTCACTGCTCTGAAATGCTTAAGTGTATATTGGTAATGTCTTGCAATCCTTTGACACTAATAGTTATTTGCTATAATTAGTGTTTACTTTCTCTCTTGCACTAAACCAGAGATAGTATTTGCTGCCTTTATGGTTCTTTGTTATAAAAGAGAAAATAATCAGGAGAAAAAAATATTAAATCTATTTTATTGTTATACTTAGAATATTTAAACTGATAAAAGGCTGAATACTCAAATTGCTGCTACTAATAAATAAAAGCCAGGATAGGGGAAAGGATTTTAGTATCACTGATAACGCTTAGATAAGAAATGTAACACTGATCGTTTGCGTTCCTTCCCCTTTCTGAAATATTTAAAAATAGATTGAGAAGTTCTGTAGGCATTAATACCCGAGTATGTGATCCCTTTCATGTTTTCCTTGTAAGCCACATTATTTATTGTATCTATCTGTAAATAACTACGTGAAAAAGGATTTATTACTGAATATCAACAATACAGCTGAAGTTAATCAAAAGGTTATTTGGACATCCGGCACTATCCGTACTTATTTGTGGAACAATATTTTGCTAGATATTAGCGAAGATAATGCGAAAAACGTGTGGAGTGCTCACAATTATATCTTACTGACCTATTTTTATTTTTTGCGTCTGTTATATTCTAAATTTCAGTCTATCAAGTCAGTTAGAGTTTTTCTCAGCAATGACTGCAGGGTTGTGCTCAAAGGTTATATAGAGAATGTCCTTTTAGAATGTAATTAAAATAGCCACATCTTTCACCGATCTATTCAATATCAGTTTAAACATATTAAAATTACAACTATTTATAAATAAAAGAACTCCGAGTCCTATAAAAATGTTAATAAACTAAATATGAAAAATTGAAATATAAACCAATTTTGACCTTTAAAATAACTGGATTGTGTCCTCTCTTGACAACCTGATTACTTTTAGAATTGACAGTTGGAGTTCTAATTACATGAGAAAGCAACAGACATTTTACCCTAATTTAATTATGAAAAGATGCCCATTTAATGTAACTTTTCAAGATCAATTTACAGTAAGGTTTTATGGCAGTAACAAGAAAATCAAAGGAGGTTCACAAATGTTGTTGGGGAATTTAATACATGTACAAGGTACTTCACGGACAACCATGTTATAAAAAGGCTACCTAGGGCCTCTTTATGCTATCTTTTTTTTCAAAAAAGCAATAAATATAAATACAGTTGATTATAAATACATTATAAAGTCAGGTATTTTGCAATGCGCTCTTTGGAATGAAGTTTGGGCTTCCTCTGAATTAACTGAAGAGACTGCATTTTTATTCTATGCCACCCTGTCACAGAACAGATTTCAATCTTCCAGTGGGTACAAGGTCTGGGGTAGTACTGCTCTAAAGGGGGATGGCCTCAGCAGAAGGGTGCAAGTCAAGGACTCTGTCTCCCCGACAACATCACAGGAGATACAGAGAAAAAGGAGAAAGCAAATGCTGCACATTTCCAAAGGAGTAAAGGATACTGTTGGAACAGCGTCCCCAATCCATTCTGTCTGTCTGTGCCTTGTGCAGGCAGAAAAATGCCTCAGGCAGCCTTAGCTCAGCCACTATTACACTCTTTCCTCCTTCCCCTCCCCCCACTGGCGCTTATCAAACGTGCAAAGCTAGTTTCAGAATCTGTTTTTGCTAGTAATAATTGACTGGATAACAGGCAAAGAAAAACACATGCTATATATTCACATTAATCCATGCAAATAAACTTTTAAAATTCATGCACGCATACGTTGCAGATTTAACTAATGTGCATTATGTGTTATGGCATGGTGGATTTTTATAGATTGATTTTGATAAACCATGTTACAAGGTGCACAGAAAGATGTGATGAAAAAGAACATTGTTCATTATTTCCATTACAATAATTTTCTTCTCCACCCTCTAAAAGCTGACTGATAGGGCAAAGGAATGAGAAGGAAGGAGCGCAGTCTAGAAGCACGACAAGAAGCTGCTCTGTCTGTGCTACGTGGCATCAACACCCAGCCACCAGAGCAGTGCCAGCCTGCCCACTGTACTTGTTAAAGACACTCCATGACAGGCTGACTGAGCATACAGAAGAGAATCAATCCCTGTTATTGATCAGCTGCATGTACAATGGGGGCCAATTTCTGTTCTGTTCTGTTCTCGGGACCTGCCCCTGTTGGCAGATAGGGTTATTTTAATGTGTTTCCATTGTCTGCATGCCCTACAGAAAGAACCATTTGACAGGTGCTGGAAATGTGGCATGACTCCAAGAGGTCACTCAGGCTCTGGACTACTGCAGCTCACTGCAAAACTGTGAACTGTGCTAGTGACATGTGGCCACTGAAGGATGTACTGCTGCCTGCATGTAATTGTTCTAACACCACTTTCACCTCATTATTTAAAAGAATTACCCTCACAGTAACTTAAGGGGTATTACAGCACCACTGGTGCCTCAAAATTAGCGACTTGATTGTAATACTCACTATAATATAAAACAAAGCCCCTAGTGATTTCATGGGGAAAAACAGTTGGTTATTACTTGCCCATACAAAACAATAGAAAGTCAGTTCTTCATTGGCCAGGCAGAATCTTAAATGGAGTAAGACTTTTTATTATTTCCAAATTTCTATAAATTGCCTCACCCCTTTATCTCAGGTCTATTGGAAATACGAATAGGGAAACAACTTTATGTATAAAAGGTCAAAAGAGATTGTGTTTACCTAAACCAGCCACTTATCCAAATGTAACATCACTGACTGAATTACATCAAACTGTAGATGTTACTTTGAATTATGCATCAGCTGTTAGAGAAATTTCTTTATTGTTCTCCAGACCGTGTGCATTTCCCAGCGTTATCAGAGCAAACAAAACTGAGAGCTGTAGCAGAGATGGAGCTTCATGAAACCTGTCAGATGAGTGACCAAGAAGGAAGCCTTTCTGCTGAGGAGCAACTGAACCAATCATTCAACAAATACAGGTTCAAATTATCACTGTCATGATGTCTTTAATAATCACCTTTCCCACATCTTAGTTTTTGTATAAGTGAAGTACCACTGAAGCTTTCAAGGCCTTAATTGCATTTGATTTTAGCTGGTATTTGTAAAGTACAATTCTGTTTTGTGTAATGAACATTTTTGGATGTTGATTTTTGGATGTTGTTGAATCCTGGGGATCAACCCTGGTCTTTGCTACAGGTATTCAGTAGTGATGTAATGCATTGATGACACTGCTAGTTTTCAGTTTTCAGACCATAGGTACTGGTCCCATGAAAATCTTGCAAATAACATAAAGAAAATAATTAATTATTTTCCTCAGACTTTCTGCTTTCTCCTCCAACAGCAGTTTTTATTCTCCTGTTGATTGAGAACTAAAATGCTGAAGCTGGCAAATTTCAGTAGCATTAATAGTACATAGAGATGTTTCTTTCCCATGTATTAGGAAGAGATTGTTCTACAAAGGCTGTCAAATAAATTATCAGAATAAGTAATATCCAAACTGTGAAAATTAGATACTATTTTTGTAGTTGTTATAAAACAGGCCATATATTTTCACACTGTGAGCAACAGGAGATTTTTGCATGCAGCTTTTCCATTTTCATATAAATGGATTATGATTGTGTGATACATGCTTTATAGTGCATGTAATTAATTCATGTTAGAAGTCTGATTTACGGATTTCCCACTTTTATAATAAGTTTAGAATGGCTGAGCTCCTTTGCAGAATATACCTTTCTGAATCTATTGGAATTGTGTTTCACAGCTCTTAAGTAAGTTGAGTTTCAACATTAGCTCAGTTGGTCAGAATATGGTGCTGATAGCCCAACCAAGGTTGTGGGTTCAATCTCTGTATGTAACTGCCTTAAGTCACATAAGAGTTGGACTTGATGAGCCTTGTGGGTCTCTTTCAACTCAGAATATTCTGTCAGCTGTCATTTGAAAATTAACATTTTGCACAGGGAAACAAAGCTTATGTGTGGCAAAACTTCACTGCGAACTATAAGCTCTATTGTAAAGGTGACAGTCTCTGCCTTTCTTTAAATAACAAAAAATAATGTGTACAAATCATGTAAACAGCATTTATTCAGAAAGAGGTGCAGAGTTAAGCCACAGCACCAGATTTTTATGATTTATTTGGACAGCTATATATTGGCATCTGACACCTTTAAATATCATTACTAATTTAGGTTGTAGACTGTTTATGTCATTTTTTGCTGTGTTTTGTGTTCCTTCAGAAACTTAATAACAATAACAATAATAAAAAGCATCAATAAAGGCAGCATTTGGCAATTAATACTGAACACCAGTACTTGTCTCCAATAAAGCCCTGTTCAATGGGGCCACTAGATGGTACTGCACCACAGGACAATTCCTTGGCTGCCTATTTGAAATTATAAATGTGAATGATTATTTAGAATTGAAACAATATTTGCCCAGTTTTCCTAGACACAATGCACACACACAGACAGATGCAGAGGATACACGCAAGATGTTTAGAAGCATCTCTTAGTTTGTTTTGCTAGCATCAGTAATGAGCCTGTGTTTCTGTCAACCCATACAAATGTAACTTTGATGTTTCAAAGGCATAGTGGCAAATACTTCCTTTCCTTCATTGAATGTGGCAAACAAAATTCAGAGATGGTGTTGCCCTGACAGGAATAAATGACACCCGAACACAAACCAGTGAAGAGTATGAGCCCAAATTCAGAGATTAGCATAATTTTCACACTTGAAGAATTTGGAATTCCTTGCTGATTTGGAGACCTTCATATCCACATTCCATATGCAAACAGCAAAATAGAGTGCACTGTAGTGGTAAATCAAGACCAAACCAAATCAAAAAGCCACAGCTATTCAAATATTTAGGTTTTATTTGTCTGGCTATACTCATTCACTTCCAACAGATTAATATACTATTCCTTTTTTTGCATGTGTTTATGAAAACAAATCATATTAGCACAGACTTTCTACTCACCTTCTAGTTTCCCTACTGAACTGCTGCATTGGGTTCTGCCTATTGGGTCACAAGGCTGTGTACTGTTAAACTTCCTTTGCTCTAAAACACTTTTTCTATGCCCCAAAAGATTCGTTTAGCAAAGGCTATTAGTGTCCTGCCTTCTGTGTGAAGTCAGACTACTGAAGTTCATTCTTTCTTACATGTGTCTGAGCACATGAAAAGGGATATGTAACACAGGGGTCAAATCACATGAGAAAGAACATAAGTCTGGACTGCATATAGAAAAAATCCCTCTCGAGGAGATCTCAGTTAATGCAGAATCTTGATGGAAATCACACAGTCCTCCACTGCTGGGAAATGCCAAATGATCCCCTCACTCCCTGCCCAGTGTGTCAGGCATAGAGGAAGGCAGAGACCAGGTTGATCAGCTCTTGCTAGTGTGCAGATCCCAGTGCAAGGGACAGAGCACACAGCACAGAAGTGCAGATGATCCCTACACAGGAAATCCCAGACATGGGACCAGGCAGCTGCCCAGCACCTTTACAGACCCGTGCTGAATGCCACATTCCCCAGCACCAAGGCTTCAACCACGTGAGCACAGAGACAGCACAGAGAGAAGTCACAGTAGAATTCTGCAGGGGATTGATTTTTCCTAACAAACTCAAAAATTGATTGGAAGATGATCTTAGCAGTGAAGTGGAAAAATTTGCTGAGGATATACACTTACTCAGTGTAGGTTGTGTGAGAGCCGTGCACAGAACTGTAAATGGGCCTTAAGATTAAGTAACTGGTTAATAAAATGGCAGAGTAAATTTAGTGTAGGTAAATGTGAAATTATATATGTGGCCTAGTGTTCTTGGCTTTAGGAATAAAGTGAAATCTGAGTTGCCTGTTACCACTCAAAGTGAAAGTCCTGGATTGTGACAGATATGAAATGTCAACTCAGTGCATAGCACCAATCCAAAAATACAAAAGTTTGTTAGGAAAGGGGAAAAGAACAAAACAAGAAATATAATTCTGCCAGTCTAAAATGCCACAATTTGCTCACACCTGGAATACTGTGTGCTGTTCTGGTGCTTGCATCTACCCCATATTTTCCTACTTCCAGTGATTACTTAGAGAAGTAGTTAGTCCTCAAAGAGGTTTTAGGATGTGCTTGGAGTGCAGAGCTCCTTAATTAATGGTCGTGTTTTTCTACACATCTGAATCATTTGGAGGGGCACTGGAAATAGAAAAAAATTCCTGCTCTCCTAATGAAATTTATGTAGGATAAATCTATATGAGAAAATTCTCATGGATTATGCACCTCCTCATGGATGGTATTCTGCAAGAGAGGATGCATTGAGCCAATGCAATCAAGGATCAAGAAGAACAGCCATTTCTTGCCAGCAAATACTGAGGCAAAAGCTTGACTGGCTTCCTCCAAACACCTGCTACTTGGCATGCCCAAGTCACTGCCAGTATTCCTGCTTTGAGGGTGCCATCCCTGATTTTGCGTGTATTTTCAGAGCAAATGTGTTTTGCAAAGTGGACCGTAATACTACAGGTAACATACATAGATATGGAAAGGTTTTATTCAGATTATGCCTGATCACAGATGTTTATTGAGGTTTGAGAGATTAGATTTTGATGAAGCAAGGGACTGCACTCCTTTGTGTCTTTACCACCTGGTATTTTTATGAGATGCATCAACAGTACAAATCAGCCGTGACAATACGCAACAATTGTCACCATTGGCTTGTGGCTTTTGGCACCCCAGCAGTCATGTCAAGGTCAATTCATCCAGCAGCATTGGCTTATTTGAGAGGAAGCTGCTTATCTCAGTTTGGAACCTGGAACAGATAAGCCACGGCTATAGACAGCAGTAGAAAGAAGTGCAAAAGAGAAGTGAAGGAGGAGACGAGAAAGGGAAATAAAGGGCTGAGAAGAAGTCTTTCCCAAATATTATGGCTATTTCCACTTTAGAAATACCATTTTAAGTACTTTTCAGTCTCTTACTGTAATTTCTTGCAACTGTTGGCACATTAGCAGCTATCAGCCCCTGTAGTTAATTGTACTGGAAGTACAGTATGTCATAATAAAGACCAGGCACTTCCTTTAGTAGCCTGCTCAGCTCAGGGTAATCTACATTTCCTCTATATGAATTGTCACTTCAGTAAACTGCTCCCCTTGCTGCACAAAATGTAAAATATGAGAAGTTCTATGATATTATAGATAACTAAATGGCTCTTGTGACTGAAATAGCAGTTGCTTATGTAACTACACTCTTACAGAATTTATTTTTTTTCCACAAAAGATGCCAACAAAGATACCAACTGTGGGAGCCATTACCATAGCAATGCATTATGTCTGCTTCCTCACACAATATCCCATGTCCCAAAATATCCAGACCTCACTTAGCTATTCTCCTTGAATTTTGCTTTCAACAAAACCTGAAAGCAAACTTTTGGCCCTGAAAACATTTTTTTCTGATCTTTGAATTTCCCTAATTTTTGGGTTTATATTTAATTACCGCGGTCTCTGACTTATTTTTGGCTATTCTTGGCAAGGAATGCCCAAAAGATTGTTCTTTCCATCAGAAAACATCAGAGTGCAGTGATATTCCAGCTAAATCCCACACTCTGGGAGCTGTGATGGGGCTTCTCTGTGCATTTCAGGCCATCTCTTCAGTATCCAGGGGAGGCTTTTTGAACTCCTTGTGCTTCCCAGGTACAGTTGGCATTGTTAGAGCAAACCACACCAGACACAGACAGGGGTTGGGTCTTATTGCTGCATTTCCAGCCACCCAGCAGCCTTGCCTTAAGATAACTCCTCCCTGCTCTAATGGTTTCCTGAGGGTTTTGATAAGGCTGATGGAATGGAAGTCTGGGCTTGGAGAAGGGCTGTGTGAGGGATGAGCTGGAGCTGGCACTGTGCATTCCCACTGTCACTGTGCTCATCCATCACTTGGGGGATGTACATATTCTTGCTGTAATTTAATTTACATTTAAACCAGTCTTTGGGTAAGAGATCATACACAATGACTGCATCTTAGTAAAACCTTCTCATGGAAGGCTTCTGTCTTAAGACTTGGCTTTACTACTATTACCTCTGTAGTATTAATAACATATTCTTTGCTACTGCCCAGCCCCAACAGCACTGCATCATAAAATTGCCATAAAAATATTTCTTCTTTGAGTGCTGTTGGCATATGCTCTGCTTGCATACTGAGGAAAAAAATGAATTAAACTATATTCAATAACATAATTTTGACCCTTTTGTCACAGCAATACTTCCATAAAGACATACTTAGATTGTAAACACTTTTAGTCCAGAATAAATCTCTGTCAGTGTCACCAGGGAACTCCAGGCATTGAAGTCCTGAAGTAACAATAGCACCAAGAAACAAATACTCAGTTTATGAGGGGGGGGGGAAAGAAATAATTGTTGCTTTTGGTATAATTTCCAATATATGTATTTAGTACAGTGTTTGGGGGAAATTGTGTTATGTACAGCATGAATAGTCTTGCAAAGGTCAGCACAAAGTTTTTAGAGTTCCTGCAGTGAGAGTGTGTGTAGCTGTTTGCTGTGCAAGCTAATGATTTCTCAAGAGGCAGAGAGCTATTTAAAGCAGCATTTCAATTAATCAAATTACTTTCCTTTTTCCATGTTTTTTAAGACTGAGCTGGGAATAAAGCGAAGTATTAAACTGAGAACACTTTTATACAAGTATATTGACCCCAATGGCCATTCTTCACTATGTTTTTAAACCTAAGTGCAATGTTGAACAAACATCCACAAAATTGCAGTACAGGCACTGCAATCTTCAGCATGTTTCATAGTGCCAGAAGAAAACTGATAAATACAGAAACAGAATTATAAACTGATTTTAGAAGGGATAAGAATCATTTGTAACCAATGTTCAATTTCATGATGCGTTTAATGATTTTTGAGACAGATATACATTAGTCTATATTGGCAATGCAACATTTGTACAGAAATGGCCCAAATAAATTTTCATTAATAGATTAAAAAGATTGTTATCTTCTACTTACACTTTTTTTTGATGGTGTATGTGTCACAGGCAAAGAAATTATCTTAAATGTTTAGATTCAAGATGGTTTCTTTCCACAATAAAATTTGCATCATAGCTTGGTTTCATTGGTGTACATTGAAGAAGATTTTACCTCCTGTTTAACCTCATTTATTGACCTAAGTAAACACTTGGGAAAAAGTCCTAGGGTTATAACATTCAAATATTGGGTTTTTATTAAGGAGTTTAGCATCAGAAGTACTGCTTGTATTTTAAAAGTCTTACTTTACTGTAGTAGCAACCACGATGGTTTTATTCATTGGTTTGCATGTTCATTTATGGACACAGTTATAAATGACAATTTATAATTCTTGGAATTATAATAGGCCAAATTAACTTGGAATTTTCTCCAAGCTAATTTGGCCTATTATCTTTATTTCTAAATTCATAGGTACCATGGGAGGAAAAAAAAGAAAAGTACTTACCAGTAATACAGAAAGTTTGGTAAGAACTAGTGGTTAGTGGTCTAGAGCAGCCAAAGTGTTGTGATGCAGAAAGAATCAACTGGAAAACTCCTCTCTAACACTGGTCTCTGTTCTTTATACTCTATACCAGAAAAGAGGAAAAGAAATCTATACAAACAAAATTAAAATATTAGGCAAAATATATTATTAGCTTAATAAGCAAAGATATCTTTTTATCTGAGCATGAAAAAGGCACTGTTTGATTTAGACTAGAGATTAGAACAAGGCAAAAGGTAGGTAATAGAGGAGATGAACCAAACAATTAGAAATATTTTTTCTTTTTGTTCTGTGACTAGGCAAAGTCTGAAAATCTGAAAGAACAGAACAATTAAGTATTTATTTATTATTATTTTAGCAAAATCATAAGTAATCTGTAGAATTAATTGCCACCCTATATGATCAAAACCATTAATTTAGTGGGATTCAGAACTGGATTTTATTTTTGCATGAGTACCAGGCACTTCTATAATGTTGCTAACAGTAAATTTCATTTCCCTACCATATTGTAAAAGCACATCTATCAGAAGAGTGTTTAGAAGAAACATCTTCTAGAAAGAGTTTACCCTTACTGAAGTCCAAAGCTAAGGCAGCTGTGCTAAAACAGGTTAGTACACCCCACAAATTCTACAGGGCTGATGCAGGAAAATAAACTCTGTGCTATTCTGCAACATCTGCACCACTCCATAAGACTAAAACCAAATATGCAGATGAAAATGACAGCATATGAATGACCATAGCCTACACCATATTTGCCAATGTAACCCTGCAGCATTACCTGAAGAATTTCAGAACTCACTGAATCCTTGTCTACTGGTTCTGCCTTCTATCAAGATTTATGTTCCACTGTGCCAGCTACTCACATGGCTTTAGTAAGACACAATCAATCAGCTGTTCCAGGAGCCATTTGGTCCTTTATGTGCACTGGGTCTCATCTCCTCTTTTCTTCTCAAGGCTACTTTCTCAACTCTAAAATGAAGGAGTAAAGTAAAGATACTCATTGGAAGTTTCTGTATGTTTCTTAAATTTATAATGTCCCTAGGAACCAATTATGTGATTTTGTAGAGAAAATAAAAAGACTGACTTTTCATCAGATTATATTTCAAAATTATATAGTAAGGTTTAAATTAGTTATTTAATGTTAAAAATTAAACACTTTTTGTCCTAGCATTACTGAATAGGGTTTTTTTATGATTTAAATACCACAGAATATCTTAAATATGTTTTCTGATAGATCTGGGGCAGCAAAGCCCTTCTGGACATTTATCTCTGAAATTACATTGAGAGGAATAAACAGCTGTCGGGAATATAAATGCTAACTCATCAGAATGCTGACTCAGTGCTGGAGAAATCAAAATATGTTCATCTACTGCCGAGGTAACATGTCATATACCAACTAGTCATGTTTTATCTTGGCCAACTATAAAACCAGTTGAACAAAAATGTTGGAACAAGGGAGTGGAAATCAAATTAGAAATGGGAATAATTTTAAGGTCCTTGTATAGATCTGCCATATGACTGCAAAAATAGAATCATAGAAGAGTTTGGGTTGGAAGGGACCTTTTAAAGGTCACCCAGTCCAACCCTCACTGCAAACCAGGTTGCTCAGAGCCCCATCCTGCCTGACCTTGACTGTTTCCAGGGATGGGGCATCTACCACCTCACTTGGCAACCTGTGCCAGTGTTTCACCACCCTCACTGTAAAAAATTCCTTCTGTCTATGTAATCCAAACTGACCCTCCTTCACTTTCAAACCACTGTCCTTATTCCTATCACAACAAGCCTTGCTAAAATACTTGTCCCCACATAATAACCCCAAAAGTAACCATCACAGACAGGATTTGTTTGTTGGTCACCTTCAGTGGCAAAACCCCTGTCCTTCTAGGATTGAAGAGATAATTCAAGAGACAAGGATTGTCTCCTGAATTATGGTGTGATTTAAGGTCCACTTCTGCTTTCTCTGCAAGTAATAGAATTTCTTTGTTTTGTTGAAGCAGGATTTAGCAATGAAGGACCTGAATCCTCTGCAATACCATATTAATGCTTAATGTCCCATTAGAGACATTGGTCTAATTTTGACACTAAGTATGAGCTGAATGCTAGTGACTTTTTGTACTTAGATTTATTAAGGGTGGAAATCTGTTACAGGAGAAAATGATTGTATTTTACTAAATATACTGATGATCTGCCAACAGATGTGAGAAGGTTAGAGGGTTTTTTCGGGTTTTGTTCTGGTAATAAATTCTGTTAGGAAAATAACTGCTATCTAGGCATTATTTCAGGACTTTTTATCCAGACTAATTTTATCTTTGATACTCTGGGTCAACTCTCTTGACTTCAGCTGAAGCTCTCTGTACTCGGTGGTGAAGATTTTGGCTCAGTCTGGAGTTTTATCTGAGCAAGTAATGACCTGGACTAGTATGCTTTTCCTGTGGAACAAATTACTTTACATTTAATGCATTTCTTGCTTAATATTTCAAAATCATTTATACATGTCTATATATTCCTAAAACCATTTCTACAGTTGCTGATATTCCCTTTTGTATTTCTTCAGTGATCTGCATCTGCCACTCTTCTGCCAGATATCAAGGTTGATATAAGGCATCAACCTATATCTTATAGAAGGATGAGCACCTAGTTCTCCAGATATACACTCTGCCATAGGTCCTGCAGCAATGCTGCAAAGGAAGAATTTGCTTTTCCAAAGTATGACCCTGGGCATTACTCAGCAATGATGGCTGTCAAAGGGAAAGAGCAAAACACAGCAAAAAAAATAATTTCTTCTGAAATACAACATTAAAGCTGAAAAGTCTTTCCATTGAAAAACCCCACTCCTCTGCAAAAAGAGAATCTAAAAGCAGAAAATCTTAAGTACTTCATGCAAGGAAATCTTTCTAAAGATAAAAGATGACAGAATACAGCTCTATTACTTAAAGAAATCAAAATATTCATAAAGACACACTGCAGCACGAAAGTATGGACTTCCATTTTTAATTTTGTAACCTCAAGCTTAATTCCTTTATTTGTTTCAACTCTTCAAGCAATCAGAATTTCTCAAGTCAGAATCATTCCAGGCAGCTGAATTTCTCTGCTGCACTCCCTGATCCTGTGACATCTTTGTCATGCCCAAGTTATCGTGCAGTTTCACAAGGGAGCCCCGGGTCCTGCAAAACCCAATCCAGAGGCATTGCTTTATTGCCCTAGGTAAAGTAGTCTTGTTTCATAAACTGAGTGAAATTTTCCCTGTACTGGCATGTTAGGCCTTCTGGTTCCAAATCATCCAGCTGTTACTAATCTGTTATGTAGCTAGTATCTCTTCGTGCTGTATGATCTATGAGCAGCCAACATTTCTGCATATTTTTGTACATCAACATGCTTAATAACCTGTAACATTATAAAATACACTTGCAGAACAAGACTGCAGCTTGGACCTACTTAAGACCACAGTGCATCGACTTTTGGGCTGAGAAATTACTTAGTCAAGATATTCGGTTCCTGGACATATTTTGTTAAAAATCTGTGAAGCAACTTCTGATTACTTTAAAATAATTACAATATATTACAATTTTTACTTGTCCCTAATATATTTAATCTCCTTATTAAAAAGAAAAAGAAAAAAAAAAAAAAGGAACCTCCCTTCATATAATTTTCCATTTTTTTATTGCTATAATCTTACATGAGAAGGTTAAAAGGAATTTTTTCTTATTACTCATAGGTACAATATCTCTGATCTTGCCTCCTAAATTTCCTGACTTATGAAAGATTTGGTGGTTTCAAAGATGGTTATCTCACCCAGACTTTCACATCTGGCACCGGTATCAGCACAGATAGAAATAATCTGAAGCAATTTAACCTCGCATTCTAATTCCAGCTTCTGTTAACAGCCTTTCTTCAGCTGTTCTACTTCCAAATTAGCTTAGGATTTCTTATGTCATGGTAGCTCTAATCCTTCTAGTTAGGGGGATGTTACCCAGTGGCAGCCCCAGGACTAGATTTGCACCTTATCTGCAAACATTCTTGCTGCAGAATTCAGGAAAAATGATGGATTTGTGTTCATTTTACACTAGCGACTTCATTTTCATTGCTGCTGTAAATATAGATGCGAAAGTTGTTTATTTCTGAAATAGCTTTTTACCTTGAGCAGTCCTGCAAAATGAAACTTCATTTATGCAGAACTGGCCCATGGCTTCTGATCCTGTAGTTTAGCTTTCCTGTTTGTATTTGACAGTAAGCTTTGGATTTGCTACCAATCTCCGTGAGACAAGGCTCCTCTTCTCACAGCACTGCCTGGATTACACAATTCTCTTCCATCTTTCCTCTTGACTTTCTACAGCTTCTTTAATTTACCTCTTGCAGTCGTGAAACTATAGGAGTTTCATAAATTTTCCAAGTTCCCTCAACCTTCTGTTGTGAACTTTCTGTTCTGAATTTCACATTCTCTATATCAAGTTTATTCTCTATCCCTTTGGCAATCTGGTCTCTCCTGGGAACGTACACCTTGGGAAATTTTACCCTGCACAAGAGCAGGTAATGACTACCCTGTCTCAGTTCTTGCACTTCCATTTGGGACTCTGGAGTATGCAGCAGTGAAACCTGATTAAGTATGGTTGGAACAATGTGATACTTCTGTACAATAAAAATACAGATCAAAAATCATTATTTGGGATCAGCTCCTCAAATAAATCTGTTGCCTAAAATCTTTCCTTCTTTAAAAGCAATTTTTCTTTAAATTGAGTCTTCTGAATAGGAAATAAGGTTGACACTCACTAAGGTCTGACTCTAATCTTTTTGTGATAGCTGTCTTTAAATTCAGCAAACAAAACTCTGTTTTAAATCAATGTAAACTCTCAGAGTAATAGGAGTGCCAGTGCCGCAGGATAATAAAAACCTGGCGCAGAGACATTGCTGTCATGGAGAAATGTTTGGTTGTTGCATTAACTAATAACAATAGATGAATTAATCAGTTTGCTTTTCTTTGTTGCCAACCTGGTAGACTGTGATTAAGTTCCCTACTGCTGGCCATGTTGAGGGGTTTATTTTTGTCTTATTTGCTTATATGCCTATTTTTCCTCTGCCAATACAATCCTCAATCTATTCTTAGGTCTCCATAGGCATCTCCCTATAAGTGTTACCCTCGTTATAAGGAACTGTGTCAGAACAGCCACAGGCTCCCTTGGGAGGCATTTGATCTTTTTTTTTTTTAATCTAGATCATTTAAAATCTTTAAAGACCAGCTGTACCTGGGTATTAATGCTCTTTCAGAACCATATGTTTCCCTTCTGCACAAAACCCATGTAAGGGGGACACTTACATAAAAATCTTGCTGCAAATTATTGCTACTTGCTCCTTCTGTAGGGGATAAAGGATAAGGGACAAGCAGGAACACATGATTTTAATCAACCCATAGAGGACATAAGAAAGCCTATAGGACATTTAAACATAGCTAGATTTTTTTCCCTCCCTTCCTCAAACCCTCCCCCAAAGTAATGGTAAACTGCAAATAACCCCAGCCTGTTCAGCTAAGAAGAAATACAGATAGCACTTTTAGAACCAGGCAGGGTTTTTTTGCTTGATGCATTTCTCAGTTACAGAATTCAGAATGTTATGTTACTGTGCTATCTGTTGCTACAGGCAGCATACAGACATATGATTACTGCCTGATAAAGAAAAATTAGATTACACATTTAGCCCACTCTGCAGAAGTTTGAAACATGCTTTACATATGGCTTTGGCCCACTGGTTTCTTCTACTTTTCACAAGTAAATATGCCATCACTATTAGTAGAGACACAGCAAAATAAAGGCAATATGCAGCAGGCAGGCACAATATGATCATTTAAGTTCAATTTCAAAGATGCCTGATTTCCTGGGTTTGTTCATCCCTTTAGTATCATTCTCCTATTCTTCATGTGAGTTTCCTTTACACTTTACAAAGTTATTACTAAAACATAGGTGAGAAAATAAGTATTCTTTATACAAACAAATGCAAAAAAAGGAACAGTCTTTACAAACCACATACAGCCAGAACTCAATGATATGGTTCCATTAATTATTCAGAAGATTACATAAAACTGGCAGGTGCAAATCAGGTGAGGGTGCTTTTCTCTGGGTTGACAAGGGGAAGAAAGAACAGTTATATGTACCACAGTAACTAGCAGTGTCTGGTAAATACAGCAAAATTATAGAATGAAGAATTATACCTGGGGAGGGGTGAGTTTGCTTCTTCCAGCTGTTGGCTGTATGTCAAATGCACAGCACAATTTATGAGTAACTTCAGCACTGCTACTGCTGCAAAAAATGGAAGACAGCATTGTCACTTTGTGGAGGTGATACAAGATGAATTTCTTCTTTGTAAAACACTTGCAACAGACTAAGAAGAAAAAATTAGCTTATGATATTGCAGAGGGAAACATCAAAAAAGAAAGCACATCACAAGCTAGCAACAAACTCCATGAAAATGTCTCAAGATATCTCAACACTGGGCCTGCAGAAAAAGTTGAAATCTATAGTACTTTTTTATGGGTTGTTTCCATGCTGGTCTCTTTCTATTCAATGCTAGCCAGAAAACATGTGAAGAACCAGAAGGTCTCTTCAAGGTCTCTTGACTGACAATTGCAGAAAATAGTCTTGTACCATCTAGTGAAGGCCAATTGAATTCAAAGGGCAAGTAGCTGGTTGCTAGATTAAAGCATGCTAATGACATTTGGAGAAACACAAACTGAGACAGGAGGTGATAAGATTATGTACTATAGGTTAGCAGAGGACCTGGAGTAATTTTACAATAATGCTACATACCAGAGCAGGCATGTTTGTCACTGGTGTGTGTTAGGTGTGTGAACAGATAAACATTATTTGTACAGTAGTATGACAATGCCTTTGTAAGGGAAAAGCAGTGTCAGTTATTTTGGAGTTCTATGCACTGTAAAAGACCCATGGAAAAGAAAATGGAAAATGCAATTTCAATCTGAAGATTATATGAAGATTCAGACAACATTTGTAGCCAACTCCCCCAGAAATTCATCACTCTTGAGGTTGGAGCTATTCACCATTATACTCCTTCAGAGAGGCTCATATAAGAGATGACAGAAATGCAAATGGGATTCTATGGATTATATTTAGTTTTATCTTATCATATTCACTTAGAATCTTAGCTATGACCTTGAATTTGGTTGTATTTGTAATGCAGTTCACCAGAGAGAAGCTGAGCTTCAACAGCATCAGATTTGTCATGAGATGTCAGATGTCTGCATTAAGTAGGATGACAAGTAGCTGAGAAATGACATTGGTGCTACCCTAAACTTAAGTCCATCAAAAGAATAAAATTCCTTGCAACCAGAACAGCATCAGGATACTTATGAAGAACTTTTTTTCTTTGCTACTGGACAACTCTATTCCACTGCTATGCTGAATGATTTTTCTTAGTGTCCTTTCCAGCCATTAGAAATTTTTCAGATTTGAGTTGTATAGGAGAATTTAGTGTTTTATTTGGGTGGAATAGCATTATTTTGTCAACATTTACAGAACTCAGTAGGAATTACATAGATAAATACCTTTGATCAGGTGACCAGGCAAAAGGTGCAATACAATGCTGACAGCTGTGCTTTCACATGTTGCAGTAGAAGAGATCATTTACAAAAAATGCATCTTACTGAGAGATGTGATCATATGAAAATACAGGAAGGCAAGAACAGAGTCTATTTCTGTTTTGTTCACAGTGTAGATATCACAGTAGTAACATTTCATAAATGCTCACGACAGATGTTACATATGGTTTTTTTGCATAAGATAACCAGAAACTTAGGTATTGAATCGAGTGAATCCAAGATCATGTCATCCACCTTAATCTTTGGCTTCAGGTTCACAGGAAACCTTCCCTCTGAACAGTTGCAGAGCTTGTGATTTATTGCTGCTGTCACAGTGATGTGCACAGATCACCAGACTGAATGTGTTTTGCAGTGACTACTTGCAATGTTGGTATTTTTGCTTTGTTCCTACAAACACTATGTCTTCTGTCTTCTACAGAGATCTGTGTTTTCTTTTAGTGTCAGTGTAGTCTGGTACACATTCAAGCTGGCAGCACTGCAAAACACTATCTCCAGCCACTGTGAGGTCACTCACAATAACTGGAACATCACAGCTTTTGGCTACATGAGCATATAAGAACCTTGATTTCATTAATTCCATTTGAATATTCACTGCTTTTTATTTGTTCTGTTGTGTGGTTTCTGCTTAATTTCCTCTATTCATCACTAAGGTCCAGTAAAGATTTGGAGGAGGAATATCACACTAGATTTGTGTGAGGAATCAGCTGATTTTCTTTTGAGAAGTTCTCCAGCTTCTGTAGTGTTTGTATCTTTCACTTGGGAGTGAGACCAATGAAGAGGTGCTTTACCTGCTTGGGCAGTTGTCTGGAAGATAAGTGCAGTGAATTTGAGAATGTCCTTGATCATTATCCATTAAGCAATGATCTTTTTTCTGTGTTCTGGTTTTCAAATCTCAGTAGTGTTGCAGATGGTTCTGAGGAAGAGCTCTCACTACTGCAATAAAATGAACAGATTTGCTGAGATGTTCAGGGTGCCAGGAGAGATCTCTGTTTATGGCTCTTAGAGTTAATCTTCAAAATTTATCCTTTGTATATTATTAGAAAATTTTCACAGAGAAAACCCCTGGGGTTCTTTAACTAAAAAAAAAACCCAACAAAACCCCAGAGCTTTATTTTCATTTTTGTTGCATCCTCTCTTGCTGCTCCGAAGTCTGGAGAACCAATGAACAGCTCCCAAGAAACCACAGTGCTGAGTAAGAACCAGTCAGTTTCCTCACTGCTTGGGTGCTCTTTATGTGCAGATGGTGGGCAAATTGATTAGCTGGCAAGAGAGCAAGTGAGCTCTCAAACCTGCTAGTGTGTCATGAGAAAAAAAGCAGTAGGTTATAGAGAGAAGAGTGATCATCCTGTAACTGTTAACATGGCACATGCTGCCATTGCAGCAGTGCAGACCACATTGACACGTCTCAGGACAGACACAACCCAGGTCACCTTCAGGAAATCACTCCTTAGAAATACTGTTCCCAACACTCACCAAAATTCATGGACTAGCCCATGCTACCAGACCCTCACATGGTATAAATGATCACTTCCATGTGGCCTGGTTATTTTATGCCAGCTGAGGACCTGACCCCAACATGGTCTTTCTTTTTCTTTCAAAGCTCCAAGCAAACGTCAAATAATTAGAGGCAAACAAAGGGAAAGGGAGTATATTGAAATATACCTTTGTTTCATATCTTTTGCCAATTTGTTTTTGAAACATGATAGGAAATGGAGATTTGCAGTATCAGAGAATACTAATGCAATGACCAATTTTAAATTGGTCCAACAGTATTGTACAGGCTTCTGGTTTTTTTAATGTCTAAAAACAAGCAAAGGAAATATTATATAAAGCAGAATAATGTTACATAAACTACCATAACAGCAAAAGTTGAGTCAAGTCTCTTTACATTACCAGACAAAACCTCACTCTAGGGCATTAATTGTGTTATTCTTTTGCTTAAAACCAAGTGACTGACTCACCACACCCCACAACTGAAATCCAAAACTCTGTGCTCTCTGCAAAGGGGTGAATGGCAAATTTGCCAGGATGGAAGGCCTTATGCAATTTGATAGTGTAACATCAGGAATGCCATAAAGGCAGTTTTATTTTTATACCGGGGCAATTAAAAAAAAAAAAATTGGTCTACTCACAGCAAATTTGGAGCCAGATCATCTATGCCAAAAGTAGCAATAACTGCAGTGTATAAAGGAAGCTAGAATTGATTGTGTCTTCTCTGAAGCAGAGGACAGAAATTTGCTTGTTTGATATAAAAATCTGGTTTGTAGCAAGATTTTTGATCTGCACATGAATTTTTATTGCTTATAAATAACTGACTAGAATCTAGAAAAGTCTTGACACTGGCTAGTAAAAGATAGATGAATGTAAATCCCTTATGCATTCAATGCAGTAAAAAAAAAAATAGTTGCTTGATATTCAAAATTACCTGTATCTAGAATTAACAGATCTTTCTATCGTATTAGGTAGTCTTGAAAGAAACTAAAAAGTGTTTTATATTCTTCATTTACATAGACCTGAAAGAATGACATACCTTAAATTTTTGTCACATTGAAAATATTGGTCCAAATTAATATAAAATATTTTTAATAAAACAAAGGTGAATTGGGATACATATACTGTCTGAAGTTAAGCTTTCATAAATTGAAAACTTTGGCTCAAGAGTTCCTTTAAGCTGATTTTTATCTCTCTCATGTCTTTTTTTAATATATAACCCCCCTTCACGTGCACATCCTTAATGGGAGAGCTCTGTCTCACTGGAATGTTGTAAGTGCTACCTCTGCTGTTTTCTCAAAATTAAAAATTCAGTGACTAAAAGACCAGATCTTGCAGATTCATAGCAGCATGAATAGTTTTAGTTCTTGAAAATATCCACACTGGAGTTCTGAAAGCTTTGTAGATGCACACTGTAAGGCAGTGCTGCATTCTGAACCTCCAGCAGGATAGGGAGCCATGGCACTAGGGATGGCATCAGCTAATTACTGATGACAGCAAAAGCAACATCCTAGGAACCAGTCCTTCACCCTGCTGGGTTCAGGCTGATTCCTTCACCACGTGGAGTGTCAGATACTCACCCAAAAAAATTCCCTGCAGCATCAAAGATTTTTGCTATTACATTTAGCGATATTTTAACTTAATTTTTCTAATTTCCACCTGTTAGGCTTCATGTGTATAATTGATTTGAGATAAATACTGAGCACTTAGTTTCTTCATCTATGTTGTAAAAGTCTTTTTATCACCATTTTATCATTTTTACTCCTAGTTTTCATTACATCTTTTATTTGGACAGGACAATGAAAAGAGTAGCTTGCAGTCCACCATTTTTTAAAATTGTTTGTAGTTATTTCCACTTCTTTCCAGGCCAGAAAGGAGTTATACTTGAACAGTAATAATGCTTTTGGGTTGAATGGTTTTATTAAAATTGTATTAAAAAATCTGATTAAAATCAGACTTAGCATGATTTTTAAAACATTTGAATAATTACCATAAACAATATCCCTGTAATGAGCTCCACTGACATTTTTTGTGGTCTTTTCATAGTAGATTACTGTATACTTGCCTCTAATTATAGCAAATCCTATTACATTAATTTTCATTGTACTGCTAATCTGATTAAAATAGTATAACGTTAACAGTCATACACATGATAATGAGAACAGCTTTATGCACTCTAATGAGAACAACTTTCTTCTTGAAAGTGAAAAATGGTTTTCATATTTGTGATAAATGTGCAAATATATAACTAGAGATATAAAACAGTCTTCAACTCAGACTATAAACAATTCCTGTACATTCAGGAAACATCCAGCTAACCTAACTTATATCTCATGAATGTGGAAACATTCCTATCAGCATTTAATTAAAGATATTAAAGATGCTAAATAAGGCTCTGAATGTATAAATGTCATATTTATAATATTGTATATAAATTATAGTTAGACATTATTTATAATATAAAAATAATTTATAAAATTAGGTATGTTTATAAATCTTGGCAAGAGAAACTCCTTAAATTTTAGTAATTCTCTCTGTCATTTTGATCTACTTATCCTGATGTGCGCAGATACCATGCACAAAACCCACTATTGAACTGAAAACAAAAGGGGCAAAGTAAGCAAGTCATTTTTCCAAACAACTGGGTACAACCATATGAATTGGTGCTCGTTCCAGCTTTTTCACTCTTGTTTTGTAACACAACTACACAGCAGTTCAGGCAGCCATATTTCTTTCTCAGCCTGCAATATTCTGAATTTTTGTTTTTCTGAATTTTTGTTTTTCCGAATTTTACACCCTTCCTCCAGGGAACAGTAATTATCCCCTGCTTTTCACAATCTTTTCTTTTCTTTTAACTGTTTTGTGCTTGGAGGCTTCCCCATCGGGCACAGCATCTAAAAATGAAAGCTATTAACAACTCTAATCCCAAAATCATAGCAAGGTCTGATCACACCTCACCTCAGAGTTACAGAGCCTCGCAGCTCTACCAATATGCAGTTAGCAGGATCCAATAGTTAGACCTTTGTGTACTAGGACTGTGCTGTGTTGCAGATGGCAGTGTATTCCTTAGAATCTTTTCTGGGAAGTGATGTTACTTATGCCTCTCTGTCTTTGCATCTCACATTGAAATTGTATGCTTGGTGATTTCTTCCCTCCAGTAGTTTTCTACATGAATAAGCCGTATCAGAGAGCACTAATGGAATTCATGCATATGCTTCATTTTTTCTACATTAAGCTTATTTTATCCTGTGAGAGGGTCATGCTTGTCAGGCATAATGTGATATTTGGATAATTTTGACTTAGGGTGGTTTTCTTCTCTTTTTTATAAGAATAAAATCTTGGCATTACAAGATTGCACGGAACGGGTATATCTAAAAATCACTGGACAGTGGCTGTACAAGTCCACTTTGGTCTAGCCTGAATTCCTCTCTTTAATAGTATTCTTATTTTTGCAGTAACTTAAAATTTACTAGTGTAAAGCAATTCCACATCAGACTTGATAAAACAGCACTAACACTGTTTGTATGAAAAACCACTTCTAAATGCCCTGACTGTAGTGAAACAGGGATACCTGCTTGCAAGTTTCTTGTAAATATTTCAATTTCTTAATCTAGAAAACCCTTTCTTCCTGATAATCCACAGTACAGTTATTCATTCTGTGAATAAATTCTCTTAAAACAATCTCTTCTTTTGAGAAAAAAAGGTGAACAATCTTTCCTTCCAAAGCAAAATTATTTACCTCTTTTTTATTTTGGCAGCCCAAACTCTTCATCAGGATGAAGAGTTTCAGAAAATGCAAGCTAGTTTTAAATGACTGTGTCAGTTCATTGCTGTACCCACTTAGACTCACAGTTCTCTGTCACCAGTAAATCATGAAGACACTTCAAAGAAATGTGAAAACTTCCCTTTGTGTACATGCTCAATTACACACTAAAGTGCCATAGGAAAATTCCTTCAAGTGTTTCTGTTTATTTTTATGATGGTACTGTATGTATCTCTCTATATATATTTATATAATCTTCACTTAACATGTCTTCTGTGAAAAAAGCAGTAAGAGACCAGAAAAACCTCTTTGCATTATATTCAATAAATAAATTTATGTGAGTACAAAGAAGCCCTAGTAGATCAGAAAAAGTCATAGAATTATGTATTTTAAATGAGGTTAGGAAACATACAAACATACACCTTTTGCTTACTTTTGAGGAGGGAGAAAACCCCCAGAGTCATTGCATTTGACAAACTTGTAGATTCTAAGGAATTGTTTTTGTCTTTGACAGATATGATTCCTCTCTTTTTCTTTCTGGAAAGAAAATGGAAGCTGTAATGAGTTTACAGATGACAGACTGAAATAGCAAGGAAGTTGTTACAGTACCTTTAATGGAAATCTTTATTAATATTATTACTATAATAGACTACCTATACAAATTCATGTTACTAACAACTCCTGCAGGAAAAAACCTTCCTTAGTAAATAGGAACATTTTGATTAAATTAGAGATGGAGATCAGTCAACTAATGTCATGTTTTAATGTCATACTGTATTCTATCACTCTGGAACTCTGCCATGTTACCAACTGAACTGTGTAATAAAAAGTTCTCAAATCATTTTAAATACCACAGGAACATAGAACATGACACGTATCAAGATTTTTTTATCAATCATTGGAGTAAAAGTCAGCAAGGGGAACAGGCTCATCCTAGAAGTAAACAAAATGTTAATTCTTCAGCATACATGGTAGCACAGTCTTGAGAACAACATGGAACAGATGATGTAACGTTATGAAAAGTGTCTGTTATATGCACAGTACAGCTAAAATTAAGACTATCCTAGGATTCAAATAAAAAAGTTATTTAATATTCTAGGAAACCAGCAACAAGTTTATTTAATGTTTGATTTTGTTCTAATAAATTTTGCAAACCTAAAAATCAATGCAATTGAATGCTTGAAATGTGCCATTAAGGTTTAATCTGCCCTCAGAAGTTGCTGATGCAACCATTACATTACTAATAAACATGCCAGTTATTCTGGTAAGATTATTTTTTTAATTTTTTGCCACACAGTAGCTTATACAGGTTTGTTGAACAAAATAAGCTACATCAGCAAATAAAAAGTATTTTTGCTTGTTCACCAGCACAGCTATGCCAGTTAGAAGTGCAGTTTGTTTTTCCTCACATTCTCACAGAAAAACTTGATCTGAAGTAATTTAAGCATAGCCAAGACTTTTAAAATTGCATTTCTGTAGTGTCTCCAAAGAGTCTTTTGAGTCAGACCTAAATTTCCCCTCATTCTGTGAGCACAGTCAAAACTGACACAGGTGAGAGTTTGAAAAGGATGGCACCTAGTGACAACAGGACTACAGGGTTGTGTGATGGGCTGTTGATAAGAGAAAGCAGGGTAAGGTTCTGCAATCCCAGTGACAGGCTTACTGAAATCAAACCTAAAGTCTGCAGAGGCAGATAATGCTGCACAATCTTGCTTTGCACTCTCTGGAATCTCACCATTTATGCTATCAATATTAAGATGAAAAAATGAGAGGCACAACTTAGGATGAAAATAGCTTTACACCACAATTCCACTTCCTCAGTCTTAGCAGCTGATGGGAGCTCCTGCTGCACAACTGCCTCAGTGGCACCCTCTAAGCTGCAGTGAGTCAGTCTCCTGCTGCTGACAACAGCCCAGAATCATCGTGGCCAAGCCTGTCACACGCTGGCATTAAACTCTACCTTCTCAGGCTCCTTCCATCCGTTTTCTGGACACACCACTGGCCTGGTGCAAACACACAATCATGAGTGGAGCTGTGCCAAGAGCACCTCCACTCAGTGCAGCAGTCATACACAACATTGCAACTTGTAACAGTGTGAAAGAGCAGTCTGCTCCTCCGAGCCAAGGGGTGCATTGGGAGGTCATTCTGGAGACAGGCTTCAGAAGAGGCCAGGGCATCACAGACTGTAAGAAATAGAATATACAGCTTGTTCTAAGGCAATGTCTGCAGCTGAGTTACCTGAGCAAACAAAATTAAGAAATTAATATGGTTCTGCTTGGTTGGTACTGAAAAAACCCCTATGAAACAGCTGTATTGACCTAACAGAAATTAAATTGTTTTTAAAACACACACTAGGTTCAAAAAGTGTTTCAGCTTTCTGCAGTGAAGGAGAGTGTATTCTGTGAGCCAGAACAGCTTTGTGTGGAGAACAGCAAATAGCATCAGAGAGCCTCTCTTGCACAGATCTCTACCCTTAGGAATTTTGGTCTTAGCTCAGCAAACAGGTCCATGCAGGCCTCAGAGATAACAGTGGGATGTCTGGATGCTTCCCCCAAACTGGAAGTTGCTGAGTGATTCCTTTTAAAAATAGCCTGTTCATCTAAAAGGCAAGAAAGACAGAATCTTTTTACTTTCAGCATATATGTAAAACATTGGTGCTTAAAGTAAGATGCTCTGAAAGGCAATATATGATGGAACCACACTAAGAAGGAACAAGTACAAGAAAAACAGAAATAAAACCAATTAAAACTAGAGGATAAAATGTCTCCATTAATAAGTGGGTTTTAGCTTCGTAATGCACATCAAGAAGTACAGATGATGATGCATAAAATGGACAGAAGTTAATTTGTTTATACCAGATGGACAGAACATAATAGTTGAAAACTATAGAACTAAATTTGGAATAACTGTCATTATTCAGCAAATTTAAATAGATTTAGGGATCCCTATTGAATTAAGAATAGGAATCACGTCACAGACTGTCAAAGTTTTGAATATACACCCATGCTC
Organism: Hylia prasina; assembly: GCA_013397195.1. Classification (NCBI taxonomy): domain Eukaryota; kingdom Metazoa; phylum Chordata; class Aves; order Passeriformes; family Sylviidae; genus Hylia; species Hylia prasina. Next base: position 1,083,771 of record VYXD01001552.1, on the reverse strand, counting down.
CACTGCAAGTCTTTATGCAAGGTACTGTTGTCACATTTCTTAATTCTTTTGTATATAAATACTTAAAACAAATTTATGTCCCAAACTTGCTAATGTAGAAGTCAAAAACAATATTTTAAGCTTCTCTAATACACAGTCCTTTCACAAAGTAAAAACCTCTGACAGCTTACCTGCTTCTTCCAAGTTTATCAGCTTTCAAATAAACTTCACTTCCCATATCCTTAGATTATCTGATCTACAAAATTTCCACCACTACAACGAGATTAGTCAGCACTCCCTACCATTTTAAGGTGTAAATTATTTCCTTAATAGCATTGCACAAATGTAAATGACTACTTCAATTACAATGTCACTATCATTCTGTTAATGTTGTCGAGAGCAAAATCCAGCCCACACTTACTCTCTTATGTGTGGGCAACAAGAGTTTTTTTCAGGCAGCTAATGATGACTAGATACACAGGAGGAGAAGACAACGTGTTCCTTTTACGGTTCTTAGTTTAAAGGCAAAGCAAGTTCTCTCCAGGTTTTCAAACTAATTTGACATACTGTGTATAAAAGATATATTCTTCCCAGTTGGTAACTAAGAGCATTGTTTAAGTACAACAATTAATGCCACCTCCTTAATCTTCCTAATCATTTCAAGTTAGCTATCCCTCAGTTTGTAATGCCTGAGCTCTTCAAAGTCAAAGAACCCATTAACAGTATCTTGAGAGCTGAAGATGTACATGTTCATACTGGACATCAAGCTGCCATTTGAATTTTTTAAAGCATTTGTGATAGAGAATTTCAGGACATTTGTGCACATCAGATTTCTTGGCAGAAAATGCAAAGCCATCGAACTCATTAACTACAGTAATGCAACTATTGTGTTTCTAATTAAAATCTGTTGTGCTTGTTAAGTACTGCATTTATCTTCTCTGCTTCCTGTGCAGTGAGCAGGCCTAGGCAGAATGCAGCCTACTGCCGTCTGGAGGTATATATTATACATTCAGACACACACAAAATCACTGAAATGCTCATCTCTGAGCCACAAAGTGACAGTATTATTCACATTATTTCTTCCTAGCTGACAGTGCCTCTTTAGGACCTCAGCTCTGGGTAAGGATTACAACTCATATTATTCACGTTATAGCAACTTAGTGACAAGTTGCCGCTTCAGCATGGATTTGTTCTTATCTGTACTCGGCAGAATATCTACCTACATGATAGGTAGATATTAAACAGGGTATCCCAGCCAAAGTATTTCCCACCATCACTGATCAATGTGGCCAGCCAGGTGCTACCCCTCACTTCAGGAATGTTTGCGCTGAGGGTCTCTGATTGTACTGTACCAGGTGTTAGAACTTATTCCAAGTGCACTTCTCAGACACCACTGTCTTTTGCTGCTGTTAGTGCTGAGCTTGAGGAGGAAGGAACAGAACAGATTAAAGCCGTGACAAGTGTGTCACACCTGAGGCCATGACACAGTTACGTGTTCAGCTCTTTGCGCTTAAGCACCTTGAAGGTGGGCACCCCTCTAAAATAATTTAATACTTTTCGTTTGGCTTTATCACCATATGATTCTCAAACACACTTCAGTTGTTTTCCTCACATGGAAAAAAAAAAAAAAATTAAAGAGGGGTTGTCGTCCTGTTCCCTGCGGCCTCACCAGGGGTTTTAGCACCGTGCAGGTGCTCGGGGTGGCTCCAGTGGTCCCGCGGCGGGAGCTGCCTTCCAGCCGCCCTTCCTGAGGGAGACTTGGCGGGATGCGCTGTCCCCCTTCGCCTCACCGCTGCTGTCGCCCTCATCCTTGGCTCGCCCGTACCTATCCTCGCCTCGTCTCACCCCACCCTCCTGCTGACCTTCCCCTCACGGGGCCGCCCCGGCAGGCGGTGAGGCGTTTGCCCCGGACCTCGGTCACTGCCACCCCACAACCGGCACCGTTAGCCGGGAGGGCGATTAAAATAACATGGGGCTCCTCCAGGCGCTAATGGGATTAGAGGCGAGGCCGGCGAGGCGCGGGCAGCGCTGCGGCCATGGCGCGCCTCTGATGGCGGGAGGGCAGCGCGGCGGCTGCGCCTCATGGGCGGGGGCGGGATACCCCAGGTAACCGG